>JAPTHN010000069.1:1685674-1970969 GCA_026936325.1 Platynereis dumerilii
TTTTATGATTTCTGACATGGGTTTTTCTAAAATATATCTTTATTTCAAGTCATAGTCATGTCTGCAGCTTTGAGCTCCTTATAATTCCAGCAGTTTATTCGACTTGAGCCAACTTATTGATTAAAAATTTTAATTTTTTAAATTGACAGAGCAAACTTGTGCACCCATTACACAACATTTTGTCAAAGTATAGCAAGAAAGAAGTAAATAGTGGAAACTATGAAGATGATAAACATAATATTTGACAAATTATTAACAAAATATGTCTGCATAGGAAGAATATTGGTGTCAGAGGGGAAAATGTAAGAGAGGATGCAAAGTTTGTATGAAAAATTATGAGGTATTTTGTTGACAATGTTATAATAATCATCACAATTGACATTCTTGATGATTATTTACATGTAAATTTGTATTATAGAACATGACTATATTACTGATTTGTTAAAAGTCTGAATCTGCAGCTGCTGTCCCAGTTTTAGATATCATATGACAGTATTTAAGCTCCTAAATGAGCTTCATTTTGCAAAGCAATCTTGTGTAATGGGTGCACTAGTTGTTCTGTCAATTTCAATTTAGCAATTCCGATGTTTGATCAATAAACTGGCTGAAGTTGAATCAACTGTTGGAATTACAGGGAGCTCATAGCTGCAGACATGATCATGAATTGAAGCCAGAATCCTCCAATAAACCACGTTTGGAAATCATGCAATTATTAGGAATTAGTTTGCGGTTATATTTAGAAATGCTGAAACTGTACAGATTCATTTTGGATTATGCCTTTCACAAAATTTGCACCATCAACATTTGGTGATTAAGTGATCAGTTACTAAATGTGTTGCAATCAAGGAAGATGTTACTTGATGTGTCTTTAAGTGCAGTTATCACCAATAGTTTGCCAGTCAGTTGTTAGTTCACATGGTGTGGGTAATCAACAGAATGGATATTAAGGACACAGGAAAGAATGCTTGTAATGGGAATTTGTAGCATTTTATGGACTCCTTTTTTCAGTCTATTTCATTTTACAAATTTAGAGGGCTTACAGTCACTGTATCAAACCTAGCTCTGGTCAGGTCACCTGGACTGATATCAGACAGCTATTTTAATCCTCCATTGCCTCATTGCTGTGTCCTCCTCCTGTCCAATGTAGACCTATGTTGGACAGCTGTTTCAATCATCCTTTTCCTCATTGCCATGTCCTCCTCCTGTCCTAATTAGCCTACCAAGTGCATAAATACAAGATGTAAAGCCCCAACCATCCATCCATCCATCCTGTCCAATGTAGCCTCGGCAGTGCAAAATATAGGACATAAATCCCAAATCAACAGTCCAGGCTCCAGCCATAAAACTGTATTTTTCAAGTTTTTGCGACTTGTGACAAAGAAATCAAAATGAACATATGTCAGACACCTCCAAACTGACACATGTTACCCAATGTCTTTTACTTTCCCAGCATAGAGATTTGACACAACAGGTTGTCAATTTAAGGTCTCATGTAACTCAAGAACATTTAATCGATTGGAGGGTAGTGTGGCAGTGGTGGCAGCACCATGCGAAGGCGCCATCTTGTGGCACATCCGCTCATCGCCGCATTGCATTCTGGACCGTCGATAAGACAGCAGAGCTGGTAGGTGCCATCCTGACCCCACGCCCAACGTGCTATAATATTGGTGTCAGAAGTGGGATGCTTGGGCGTTGGCTTGAGGAATTGTCTCAGTATGACATGACCATAGAACATCGGCCAGGAGCTAAGCATGTAAATGCTGACAGCCTCTCAAGGATCCCGGAAAAGGGCCCAACTTGCAACAACTACAAACCTCAGACTGACTTGGCTTCGTTGCCATGTGGGGGTGTGACCATTGCTCCAAGCTGCATCGACAGTGGTCACGTTTTGAAGCAGATGTGGATTTCGTTTCTCCAGTACTTGTGAGGAGTGTCAATTTGGAGACCTCAACTGAATCATCCTTGGGATGTGTATGCGTCCCTTTATCCCTGAAAGTCCAATGGGATGTGCATGATCCCACCCCCTCTCCCAACTTTATCCGCTGAAAGTCCAATGGGATGTGCATGCGTCCCACCCCCTCACCCAACTTTGGGAACGAATCAGCTTTACGTTAGGCAGCTGGCCAGATGCCCAGATGCTATGGAGGACGGCTACTCACCTAGTGATGAGTCGGATGATGAGGAATCTGGTGTGGATGAGTCTGGTTCTAACTTCATTGGGTGCTTTTCCAATAGAGAGCTTCGAGGACTACAGAGGAACGACCCTGAATTGTGCCCCTTATTTGCCTGGTTGGAAGGAGGTGAGCCTGAGCCACATGAACTGTTTTCACAGGGACTCACCACGAAGCTGATCTGGAGGCACAGACACCAATTGAAGATCATCAATGGAGTACTATACTACATGTGGGCTGGAGGTAATTCTCCCGGGAAGAAGTTGATCATCCCTCTCAGTGAACGAGAAAAGGTCATCCGCCTTTGTCACGACACGCGTGTAGGAGGACATTGGGGACGGGACAAAACCATCCATCTTGTCTCCAAATGCTGCTATTGGCCAACCTTGAGACGGGATGTTGAACTGTATGTGGCAACATGTGCAATATGCACCAAACACAAGAATAGATCCAAGAACAAAGCGACTCTGAGAGACTACCAGGCTGGCTATCCCGGTGAGAGAATTCACATGGACTTCATGGGACCTTTCCCTGTTAGTGCTTCAGGGAATAAGAACATCTTGTCTATCGTAGACCAGTTCACCAAGTGGATAGAGGTTTGTGCACTACCTGACCAGACAGCGGAACTGACAGCAAAAGCTCTGGTGGAGAAATGGATTGTGCGGTTTGGGACACCAGGATTATCCATACGGATCAGGGTCGGAACTTTGAGAGCACTCTATTCCAACAGCTCTGTCAACACCTTGAGATCCACAAAACGCGCACGACTCCATATAGGCCCAGTAGTAACGGCCAGGTTGAGAGGTACAACCAACAGATTGCCTCTTTCATCAGGTGCTTCCTGAATGGCAAATCCAACACCTGGGACCAGTACATTGACTTCCTCGGCATGAGTCTCCGGGCAACGGTTTGCAAATCGACAGGGTTTACGCCAAATATGATGTTTCTTGGAAGGGAAGTGGCCTTGCCAACTGACGTGCTGTTTGGCATGGGATATGGCCGACAGGAGCAACCTCCAGAATATGTGAAAAACTTGCTGACTGACATGGCGCAAACCTTTGCAGCAGCTAGGGAACAGATGAGGGCAACCAAGGTACGCGGCAAGAAGTGGTATGACCAACAACCATCCATTCGAGAGGCTAAGTTTCAGGCTGGTGACCTGGTGATGGTTCTGAATTCTGCATCTAAGGTCGGTCACTGCAAGAAATTGCAGCCTGTTTGGAATGGGCCTTATGTTGTGGTTGATGCCCTGTCACCAGTGCTGTACCGTGTGGCTGAGAGAAGACGCACCAAGGTGCTACATGTGGACCGGATGCGGCTATACCTGGATCGTACTGTCCCACTATGGGTCCAGCGGAAGAGGGCATCAGTGGTTGCCACTCATTGTGTTGACCGACCCAGCAGTGATTCAGCATCTGAATCTTTTGATGAAGATCTTGGTGAGGTGCTCGAGAAACTGTTTGCATTGCCTGCTGTGGACCGCGAGGCCACTGTGGGTTCTACTGCCACTAGGAGGGGCAACAGGGGTGAGAGTACAGGACAGGTCCGGGATGGACCACCGACCAGACAGACGAGGTCGGGGAGACATGTACGACGACCAGAATATCTACAAGACTATTACACACAAGTGAGCTAAGTTGTTTGTACTAACATACATTTAAGATGAAGTATCACTTTTGTCATCTAGCAGGACATCTGTAGTCTTTGGTGGTCTATTCCATATAGAACCTGATTGTAGTATTCTCACCTTTCCAGAATTGAATTGGAGTACTGAAAGTTGGATATGTCTTCGAGTGAGAGTGACGAAGACCAGCCCCCTCCATTTCGGGCAGATGCACGTCAGCCCTCACGTCCCAATCCCAGCCAGTCCACCGCAGATGAAAGTCTGCCTCCTGAAGCCAGTGCCGCTAACGAGAGGACTGTGAGCTTTTCGTACCCCACGGGAAAGTACCCTATCCTTAGGATTACAAGAAAGCTTGCGCCAGTTAGGGCAATTGTCAAGACAGTGCGTTTTGAGGAAGTGTCTCCGGAACCGGTGCCCTCAACATCGTCTTCCGCGGCAGATGCATGTCTGCCTCCCTCCGCGGCAGATGCATGTCTGCCTCCCTCCGCGGCAGATGCATGTCTGCCTCCCTCCGCGGCAGATGCACGTCTGCCTTCCCCTTCAACTCCCCCCAAGACAGGTGCATGTCTGTCCCTGATGGACGTCCGTCTCCCTCCGAGGTCACGGTCGAAGGCCAGGAAGTTGTCTCTACGCGCCTCCCCAGGTGACCCCAAGTCTAGACCTGTAACCACTCCCAGGTCAGTTTCGGCTGTTCCATTTGCTAGTCGTGAGGTTCCCAACCCCAGGCGCCGAAGACGAAAAGAGAAGAGGCCAAACAAGCAGACTTGTCCGATCTGTGACATTGTTCCGGTTAATCTAAGGCAGCATGTGGAGGGACAACACCTACCCTATTGGTTTCACGCTGAGGCTACTTGCATGGAATGTAAGTCCGTTTTTCCGACAATCATGGATAGGGCCCAGCATTCACAGGACCACCTGCTGATTTGTGATGAGGAAATGATATCGTTACGCTGGATGCTCGGGGCAAGGAATCTTCTGAACACTTTAGCAGAGGCAAGTGGACGCCCTATTGCCGAGCTGCACGTGTGGGCAACAGAAAACTCCTGGCAAACCGAGCCTACCATGGCCTATGGGGCTACGTATGCTGCTATCCTGAGAGATTTGGCAGGCCTCATCGGTTCTCCCATCCCTGTGCAGGTGCCCCTCCAGCCGTGTACTTTGAGCCATCCCGTCGGAATCTTGCATTGGCGGGTGCTAATGCTTGCCTTGGCATCCCTGCCAACTGAGGTCCGTGCCAGGATCCGAAGCTTGCCACTGCCTGAAAACAACTCTGGCCAACAACTGGTTGTTCCTCCTCCCCCTGCCATGGATGCCCATTGTCACCTCACGAAAATGCGTCAGCGCAACCCCGGTGAAGAATTTCTTCATGGACCGTACACCATAGTTGGGTTGGTGGACAATCGTGTCTTTCCCCATGAGTGGGGCCTACCCCCGATTGATGAACCCTGGTGTTTTACCAGCTACGGAGTTCACCCATCCCTTGCTGGATCAGACAGATACAAGTGGAAAAGTGCCCAGGAAATGCTGTCATCGGCCTCCTTTATCGGTGAATGTGGGCTGGATGTGGTTCGAGGCCCTCAACATCAGGCCGCCCAGGAAGTGCTATTGAGGAGCCAAATCCGTCTGGCCATCAATCTGGACAAGCCCCTGATCCTCCACATCAGAGGGGACCTCTCCGTGTCCCAGCGTTGCCAGACGATCCTGCAACAAGAGGGCGTCAGGGGCACCCACAGGATCTACATCCATTGCTTCATCGGTGATATGGCCCTTTATGAGGCATGGACCCAAGTTTTTCCCAACACCATCTTCGGGGTGTCACCGATCACGATTACTAATTTCTCCAGTCAGGAGTTTTGTCGAAGGGCCGACCTGAGCCGAGTAGTATTGGAGTCCGATGCGCCATATTTGGGCTGCAAAGCCTTTGACATCCTGCCCAGGCTAATCACCTTGCCTCGCTGCGGAACACCAGTCTGCGTGCTATTCTGGGAGCCACAGCCCACACTGCTGTTTTATTTTTTTCCTAAGCCCTATGAGAATTTGTCCATTTGGAGATGCATGTCTCCAGGTTGTCCGAAGGAGTTGCATGACTCCTAACTTTTCCTGTTACTGAATTTGTCCTTTTGGTGATGCATGTCACCAGTTTGTCCTGCGGAGCTGCATGGCTCCTTTTTTGGCCTATGATAAATTTTTATTTGAAATTGCCCTTTTCCCTTTTCCGATAGGAGTTCTATGGCTCCTGCTCCCTTTTTCCCCTGTTTTTTGTTTTTTTTTGTTTTCCGGCGGAGATGCATGTCTCCGCACCTTAAAAAATCCCTCCCAGGCGGACCGCCTAAAACAAACCAGGGTGGAAGGTGGAAGTCAAGCCTGGAAGATGGAAGGGAAGCGTGTGATGTCCGAGACCTAAAAACAAACCTGGGTGGAGTGTGGCAGTGGTGGCAGCACCGTGCGAAGGCGCCATCTTGTGGCACATCCGCTCATCGCCGCATTGCATTCTGGACCGTCGACAAGACAGCAGAGCTGGTAGGTGCCATCCTGACCCCACGCCCAACGTGCTATAATAGTAGCTCAAAAGAATCTACCATTAAATAGTTTCTAACCGGAATCAAACCCAAGACCGTCAAAGGATTTTGTACCAATGAATGCCTGGACCATCTTACCAACTGTGCCACCCCCTGAAATATGTGCTTCTTACTTTTCAATTCATGAGGTCATAACAAGAAGTTCGCTGACATTTTCATGTGTGCTCTTCATAGTCATTAGTTCTTTTAATCTTATTTGTACTGATGTGTTCCCTTTTCCTAGAAGTATAGCCGCAAGCTAAAGGAAGTGGGTCACCTTGTCACTTTCTTCCGGTTGCAATGTTGTCCTCCAAAGGTCCTTCCGGTACCCACATGACCATCCGGGTTCTTTTTAGTTGCATTGTAAAGTGTCAATGACCTTATCACACAGGAGGACAGTGGAAGGTCCAGAATATTTGTACAACCACTGGTTTCATTGGGAATTCGATTTGTTATTGTGACTCCAGAAATTCTGAAATGAAATAGTGCAAGATGGGAGAAGATTAGCCAGAGTGAGATGATGTTTATGCAAATGTGCGTCAGCTTGAAATTGTTTGATGGGGGCAGGGGTAACTAGGTGGGATAATATATGGCAAATATGCAACTTTTCCTACCTTTCTCATGATAATTTTTGGTCTGGTTGCAAAACAAAATCCCCCCTCTAAATATGCCACTCTGCACAATACCTTTTAAAAGCCACCAATCACTCATGGCTGTGGCTAATTTAAAAGACTACTATCCTCTCTATGTACTATCTTCTCCTATAGGTATCCCATAAAGCAATGGGTCAATAGACATCTTGTAATATAGAGATACGAAGCTTGCTGATGTCACAGATATTTTATAGGTAGTTAAGCTGTAGTGGTAGACCAGGAGTGTTGTTAATGTTTTTGGGAAGCTCTCCTGCAGTAGGGTGCATCAGTTGCCCCCCAAAAATTGAAAAATTCTTTGATTCCCTTCTCCTTCTCCAATTATGTTCCTTTTGCTAAAAAAACATGTCCTGTGAAGTTTCAAAACAATCGGACTATGTCTAGGGGTGGCATGCATGCCCCAAAGTTTAACTGATTTTGACCAAAAATATCTCATTACGGAATCTGCGGTATGTGATAACTTCTTTATTAATTATTCAAGAACAATAAAATAGGCACCATGATGTAGAGCAGAAAGAGAGCTTTAATTTGAGTACCAGGAAGCTATATCTAGTACTAAAAGCAACCATTCAAGTTATCTGGCAATAATACATAAATTACGAATTTTGATATTAGCAACTGTTGAGTCCCTTAGAATAAATGAAAGTTGATTTATTTCTAATACTGTTATAATTATCAATATGTCAAGTGGGATATTCAGATATACATCCGTTAAAGGGGACCTTAAGCTCAGATACCTTGTTTTATATAAACATTATATTTGAACAATATGTTGCATTTTGGTGAATGTTACTAATTTCCGAGGGCTTGGTGAGCCAAAGTTGCATTTCAACTACTCAGCACAAAGAGTGACCTACTGTCATTATATGGGAATTGTAAGATTTTGAGCTGTCAAAAAATTTACAATATATTGTGCTACAGTACCAAGGTCAAAACTTCATCTTAAGGCATAAGGCCAATTTCCTTCAAAGTTGTCTGATCGAAGAAACTCATCCAAAGTGACAGGGCATGACAATGCTTAAATTGTCTTAGGCCAGTTAGGGAATTAAATTTTCCGTACTGTATAGATTTATACTAATCCAAAGATCCTAAATGCTCACCATGACAAATTTAAACTATATAAACTGTTATAATAATTATGGGTATCTTGCTTAATTACATGTGTCTTTTAGTTGGTAAAAAATCTACAAAGAAATAGCATAACTTGTTCATTATTTTAACATTATCACATGTGGTTGCGAAATTTCATGTGACCATGAAATAGTTCCCTAAGTCATATACCCATCATGTTGGTATTCAAATTGAAGCTCATGATGAGAGCTACCACATGGTATCATTTTTAATGTTCTTGGATTAATAACCAGTGAAATATAACAAACCGCGTAACCGATAAAATGACAGAAAATGCAAAAATCCTAGAAACTTCAATGCAAGTGTGCCACCCCTACACATTCTTCAAATTTATTGAAACTTCACACAATGTGTTTCTGGTATAAAAGGAACATTCCTGCAAAAGGAGAGGTTTCCTCTAAAAAGTTGAGGCAACTGATGCACCCTATCCTGCAGTGTAGTCCTCCACTCTGTAGATTGAAGTTATTGGAAGAGAACTGGTTGAAAAATCAAAGAGCTACATTGTGATACTTCACTGGAATTGGCTTGAGATTTGTTTTTAAAAAGTTGTTATTTTGACAAATGGTCCAATGGATTATAAATCACCCTGCTACTAAGGGCTATGAGGGACATTGAGTGTATTTGTCTCCATGAGTTCTAACCACAGAAGGGAACTCAAGAATTATCTATGCAAATTCATGAGTAAAATCCCAGCTGGATTTTGTTTGGATGAGAGCGACATTAAATAGACAGTCCATTGTGTCTGTGCTGGGCAGTTACCTTTCATCTCATCAATCAACCCTCATGAGCCATCAGAACTGGGCTTAGAGTTAGAGGGCTGCAGTTACCATATCTATCATCTACCAAGGATCTAAGTTGGAAGGCAACTTTAATCATCCTTTGGTTTCTTGTGCTGTCCTCATTGTTCTCCACCTGTCTCATTACCATATGCATAAATGCAGGATGTAAAGTGCCAATGATCCACCCACCCATCCATCTATAGGAAATTACAGCAACCATATTCAGCGCAATAATCAAAACTTCTCAAGAAATCATTGCTGAACTGTTATACTTAAGCGATCGTTTCTCTTACAGTGGCTTCATTATCTGACAAGTACAGTGATGCGAGAATATGGGTTGATGAGGCAGGGATAGATGATGCCTCAATCCTGCTGGTTTAATATCTATTAGACCAATCAATAGACCAGTAATTTGAGTAAGGCTTGGTGATGTCTCCTCTAAAAGCAAATGCAAATAGAAAGCTTATGGCAGATATGATAATCTGGGGAAATAATAGGAAATTTGGGAGAGGTGAGGAGGAGAGAGCTGTTGGGTTTGATAATGCGACCTAGCACGAATGTTAATCCATTTCCAAACAAGTGCATAAATACATGATGTAGAGCCACAGTCATCCAAACACCCGCCTCTCTCTACTTTTCTCCCTTTTTCTTTCCTCCAAAAGTGGGATCTACAAAATTCTACATACCATGTATGTTATGTAATTCGCTCTGCTATACCAACATAGAAATGGACTGGAATCCAAATACAAAACATTCCTTGAAGAGGGTGCCCATTTTGTTGAAAAATTTGCTCTACTCTGGAAAAAGACAGGGACATTTATTCTTGGCAGCCCCCAACGTAGCAAAGGCAGTTATGTGAGAAGGAAGGTTATCTTTGGAGGGCAGGCTTTTTCTGCAATTGTAAACATAGCGAGTGTGGACCAGCGGAACTAACTGCATGGTCACGGAAATGCACAACAGCAAGCTGGACGGATGTAAACAGGGAAAAATACGACCTGACAAAGGGCCAACAGAATTTTACCTATGTGTATGAATATTTTCACACATATGTCTCCAGAGCATAGAAAGTAGGCAACCATTTAGATCTTGCATATCCTGCTTTATGGTACGCTATGTTTCAGGGCGTTGGATGAGAATCCATGCTTTCACAAGCAGTTTGGTTGAGGATGCTTAGCAATGACTCAGCAGCTCAGTGGCAAAATATTACACATATCACTTGCGGGTATATTCTGGCTGCTATTTATATAAAAAAATGGTGCAATTTCCTTTCAGCAACATGAACTAAAAATAGCTTTGAGCACAATCAGAGCAAGGGTGACAGAGCAACAGGAAATAGAATCAACAAAGCATTTACGGTAGAAGGGGAGACTGCGTAAATCATTAAGATGCAACATAACTACAGGGTGTCATACTATGTCAGTATGTATTATATTACAAATTACAGAGACATGAAAAATAGCTGTTAGCCTGTAAACTACAAAGCAAATGGCTGCAATTAATGGGGAAAATAGGAAAAATTACTGACAGGAGTTATAGATAATTGATTTTGAGCAAGTGCCTGCCAAATAAGAAGCACATCAAAAAGAAATAGGGGTCATTATCTTACAAAAAAAGAATGCTTCATGCCATTATTGCAAGCTTATGACCCCTAACTGGCTTAAACAGTGTGAATAGGCTAACATAACTACATCGAATTTTGTTAGGAATCAAATGCTTTGGGTGCACATGTCCAAATATTATATAGACATTTTTTCATCAAAAGAAATTCTTTAAAAAAAACAACATTCAGTTTGCATTCATTTGCCTCAGGTAAAAAAGACCCCAAAAGAGATCCAACATCATATTCAGGTGTGATGCGATTGATCTTCTATCAGGTGACAGTGATCATGCAAATGTTGATAGGTCTCATTTCTAAGAAGGATAAAACCTGCAAGGCATTATTGACCACAGTATCTTTTTAAGAAAAACCTTTATAACTTCATAGGTAGAAATCGTAAAAATTATTGAGAGTAAAAATTGTCATGTTCTTATTCATAATATTTGGCACACTGCAGGATCAAATAATTTTGATGAATTTGTGACATTTTCTGGGGTGAAAAAGTTTGTTAACTACCATCATCGTAAGATTTTCTAAAACTTTGAAAATGGAGATTTGTAGAAGTAATAGTTACTGCTGGACAGATTTCTTTCATTGTTAATCAATCAATGATAAGTTTTGAGATTTTGCAAGAGGAAGAATCCTGGAAGATGAAAACAAATATCTGCCTCTTGCTAAGTTCAGCTAACCAAAATTCATCCATTTTGATAGTTGTGTATGCTTGCAATTTTTGTACAGGTATCACCTCCTTGTAGAGTTAGGTGATTTATTGTCCTGTAGTTTTTCACTGACTAGACATACAACGATGGACAGGGACTACAGCAATGAAATGAGGTGTTTTGGTAAAAGATGAAACATCCATCCAACATGGTTTGTCTGAGCCAGATTCGAACTTGTGTCTAAATTCTAGAAGCCCCTCTACATTCCACTACACCTTCCACACCCACTGTGTAACATTGTCACATAGTAAAAGTCTTTATGGCTCCAGAGCTGTTGCTGCAAACATTTTTTAGTGGCCATTAACCAA
This sequence comes from Platynereis dumerilii, assembly GCA_026936325.1. NCBI lineage: Eukaryota > Metazoa > Annelida > Polychaeta > Phyllodocida > Nereididae > Platynereis > Platynereis dumerilii. The sequence continues at coordinate 1,697,212 of JAPTHN010000069.1, forward strand.
AGGGTTTAACACATGGTGTCCCTTCAAACTAAATTGTTTTTATTGTTGTTTTCCGTGACATTTCGTCATGCACTTTGTGCTTTGTACTGTGTCTGAAATTTGAAAGTACTTTTACAGTCCCACTCGTGAACTTAGCCAGTTTCCTTGCTACAAGGCACAGTCATGTTTTCTGTTGTTACGACCAGTAGTCCAGTACTAGTACATCAATAAATCTCATGCAAAGACCTTGATTGGTTTTGTGCTTGTCATCAATATCATTCAATTTGGGTTTGTGGAAATACTGTAGAGCTGCATTGCTGTAGGTTTTTGGTAAAAGAAACTGATAAGTGCAGAAGCCTCCATGGTAGGGTTTCAAGAGTGTGGAAAGCCATTGAAAAGTACGGGTTCTGGGTACATGCAAGCATAAGCATCTTATCATTTTTCTTGGAAAATATATAGGTTGTCCTATAACTCGGACATTCACCACCAACAAAGTGGACATTCTGCTTCTTCTTCAGATTGGTTGATTAAGATATTGATTGATGCTCATTCATGACTCTTGTTTTAAGAAGGGTGTTTAAGATGGCTCGCTACTCATGTAAATGCATCATACACGCACATTGACGCGCAGCCAGGCAGGCCCTATCTGTGGTGACGTCACTACAGCAGCAGACACTTGTTCAGCATCTTTTTTAATTCTGAGAATTTCAAGTGTCGGCCGCTTCGTTTGCGATTTGCGCCACTTCTATTGGGGTTAGAGACTTCTCGTTTGGAGCATTAGATGCGCTATGAAGAGGACTACATACAACCGGAGTTTCAGCTTTTTTTACAGGTGATTTTCGGAAAGCAGGTCTAATTTCTTGAAAATGACTTTGTGACATAAATAAATTTGTATATCAATTTCAAGTGTGGTAGGAAGGCTTGTCTATATCATCATGTTGTTCCCCACTATTTTTAGAAGTAAATGACAAAGAAATACAAAATCCTATCTCGTCAATTTTTTTTAGGACTATGTTTTATAAAAAAGTTTAAATTTTCAAAATCGAAACTTTTATTCCGAGCCCCCTTGGAAATCCCTTTAAATTAAATATATCTTTCTGAAACTGTCATTATCTTTTCCATAAAACTGTCCTCTTTAGTTCCATGCTTCATTTATTAAAATAGCATGAATGGCCACTGAATGGCATGGAAAACTTCACAGTAAAAAATTCACGAAAAAAATTGAGTTTTTTAGGCTTGCGTGGACTGACTTTCTTTTACATAACCTGAAATATTTTGAAAGAAAGGCTGGTAGCGACCACTTTCGTTTACATATCCTTGCTATAAACTATATTTTGGATCATTTTAAACTATTTTTAAGAAATCCTATCTTTGAAAGTTCATGAGTATCGAGCCACCTTAAGAACTTGTTGATTTTGGTGATAACATCAAATGAAAGTCAATTTCAGTTGTGGTATGAAATATTCATCAGTTTGGTGTGTTTTGTTATCTTACTTGATTTGACAACTTTTAATTAACAGAAGAAAGAATGTTGTCACGAATATCAAACAAGCATCTGTCCTGCTTTTCCGTTCAATTCTAAAAATTCTGAAAAAGGTAATTACACTCTTTTTTTCTCTCTCTCTGTTTCAAATGTCAGCTATCAAAGTTCAGATGGAACAGAAAGAAAAAAATACAGATATATGTATATATTAGGTGGGATCAATATGCATAATAAACAAGTGAATTTTGTTTTTATGGGTCGGTGACATCATAGATGAAATTTTTATAAGTGATATGCAGACTTTTAAAAAAAGGATCATATATACTTTTATTTCTTAATTTCTGTATTTGATTACCAATCATTTGTTTATTTATAATTTGTTAAACAATTAATTGTTTACTAACAATTTCAGTTTTTTTCCGGTGAGACATAGTTTCATTAAATTGCAGAATTGCAGCATTCAATTGCTACTAAACTGCCGAGTTTAAAATTAGTCCATTTCTATATGATATATCATTAGTGTAACTAGTAGAACTATTTGGAATTTTGGATGCATTGCAACATTTAGCCGGGACTCATAGAACAATTAATGTGTACTGATATATGCATATACATACAACATGATAAATACAACTCACCCATAGGTTTGGAAGGAGTCAAACATTAATTTATAAATCATAGAAAGATTTATATTGATGAAACTTGGGGTTTTAGCCCATACAGCAATGAACAATGAGTCTCATGAGGAGACTTGGATGGATTGATGTATGTGATGTGACAAGAAAGTAATAGGCCTGTGCCTTTCAGCAATGTTCAATGTCTGCAGTTCATGAGCTTTGGCATCATGCTTAACCTGTGTCATTGGATTGTATGAGCTATATGCCAGATCTTGCAGACAAGAATCACGCGAAACATACATACTGTATTTGAATGCCAAATAACTACGATACAAGATACCATACCAACAAAGCCTTCAGGGCTTTCATTGTATCAACGGACAAAGCACCTCACAAAGCAGTTGGCAGCTGTCTGTTTGAGTCTACCCAGTGAGTAATTCATTAGTTTAATGGGGAATACAGATTGTTGTTCCTTGTGGATTACTCTTAATCAGCTGCAGTAAATTGCACCTCATGATTATAGCAGAGAGACAAATCCATTGATACCAAATATGTAAATTCATTCACTCCCCCCTCCTCTGGCTCTGATTCTTATTCTGATTCAATCAGGATTCATGCCAATTGCTTCTGCCCTAGGAAACGCTACTTCCACAAAAGTCTGGTGTTGGTGCACTCTGGATTTCCGCCACATTCTTCACTGACCACAACATGATTACTTCTATCTGAGGTCTTGAGTTGGTTCCACTCTCACGAAATCCCTCCAAGACCAAGTCTCACGAAATCCCGCTAGTTCTCATTTTCCGGCCACGTGGCCCACTCTGTGGCCTCCCTCTTCTAAGAACGGCTGACCAAGCAACTGGACTTTACTACTCACCCGCAATTAAAACTTCTAAAAGAGAATGAAGCCAAAATAATCCCTACTCCTCTGTTGCTCTGTGTTGTGTTTGACTGACACATTCATGAGAATATCTTCACTGCAGACTTTTGAATAAGACTAGAGAAACTGATACAGAAGACGCAACAAAGAGACTTTGGAGGTGTTCCTTTTTAGGGTTGTATGCCACACTGGCTATGATACTTTATTAAGTAAAATATAAAAAGTGGGACAGAAAAGTTTGAACAATGAACTTCACGGAAAGGCTATTCATGTTGGCTAGGGTGCTTCTTTTGCCCCAACTTGCTCAGAACCCCGTATACTTTTTTTTGTGTGTGAGGTTAGTCAATAGAAGTAATCATGCCAAATTTCAAGAAATTTTATTGATGCCTAGGTGTAGCACATTTGGATTGAAATTTGTCAAATTTCCTTAAAATTGTGCGATTTCTTGCGAATTACTAGGTAATCTATCATATTTTTTTCAATAGCCTTGAATATTGTTTAAGAAGATTTCTGGGTCAAAACAGCATTTTCCATCCATATCTTACTCATTTCTAAATTTAAAATCAGATTAAAGGCTCAGCTTATGTTCAGGAAGGCACTGTAGGTGGCAACACTGATTGCGTCGTCTATTAATGTCATAACATTATCATTAATTGTTGATAAAAAGGCTGTTTTATATTATACAACAAATAAAATTATTTTTCCCTGATTACATGGTAACCTTTGTTAGAAATCGAACTTTTTCACTTCTTTGAATGCTTTTATCAAAATAAGGCTATATCTTGATGGAAACTAGAATTTCGATCATTTAAATGAGTTGAAAAATAAGAAGTTGCCAAAAGTTTCAAGATTCAGTGTTTATTTACACATTAAATCATTTACTTGTGACACTAGTAGTGACTTAATTAAGTTTTGTAATGTGACCAGCTGCACAGTACCTCACATGGTAAAAGTGTGAAGGACATTTCTGAAGTTTTAAAGGCCTGCAAAGATGTCAATCATCAAATTCAGCAGATCCTTGGGATAGTCCTTTTGGGCAGCATTCTTAGTCATGTCAAGACACTAGGATCAAGGTATTCGTTTTACAAGAAACTTTATACCATACCTATGAGCCATCAGCCAATCAGAAGCTTGTATTTGGCTGGTATATATCATTTATTCTTTGTTGTTCACTTATACGCCCATGGGAGTATATAGGATATATAAGCCTCATTGTTTAACAAAGCTCATAACAAAAACAGCAAAACTGTACCTAACAGTGAATTACCAACAAAAGTTCAACAAAAATAAAACAAAAGTATTATAAAAACGGAACACCTACGACAAATCTGTTAATCCTTTAATTTGACCCCAATTTAGATTTTAATGTCAATAACACAACTAAGGGGTCAACCATATTAGATCTCAGGGAGGGGGAGGAAGCTTTGAAGTTTTTTTTAAAATAAATGATACCTTGTCTTTTTAGTTTTGTTATTAATTCCTTTTGAGTAGTCTTGAAGTAAGTGGTGGAGGTATTTCTTTGATTTAGAAACAAATATTTGAGGACGTCATACACTCAAAATAAATGGGCCCAATTACTGCTGCAGTTTCCATGAAATAAATAATTTTGTGTCTATTAACACTCCAACCCCCCTTTCTCATCTGATGGTTGCAATCCAAGGCATAATTATATTCTTCCTGTTATTTTGTTGTTGTTGTTTTTTGTCCACAATTGATCTTTTGACTACAATTTCCCCCCATATATTTTTTCCCCAATTCCCCTCCCCCCTAATTTTTTACCACAATTATTTGTTTCAATTGTTTTTCTTTATAGGCCTAGACTTTTTTTTCCCATTCCCTCCCTAACTTTTTATCCAATTTTTTTTTCACAGACATTTTCCCCCAAATTTTTTTGCCATTTTTCCCCAAATTTTTCTTTTCACTTTTTTTCTCAACAATTTTTTTTTTCTTTCCTTGCATTTTTCCACATTTTACTTCTTTTTTAAAAATTTTTGTAATTCAAAGAATTTTCAGTATATAAAACGTGATTCTTTTCAGATCTATGCTTTCATATTATTAAATTAATCCCACATGACAAATTGTTTGTAGCTGTTTTCTCTCAAATCCTTCTTGTTTTATTTTCTTTTTTAAATCTCTTAAAGTTTTGTTTTATTTTGTTTGTTTGAGGTATAAGTCAGTTATATCCCTTGTTTTCGTGAATATGTGATAATCCTCGGCTAACGCCTCGGATATATCACATATTCCCTCAAACGCGGGATATAACTAGCACGTGTCTACAATTCTTCTCAAAGGAAGCAGGTCTTGTTGAGCTTCATAGCTCGTAGGGAAGATATTTGGCAAAAATACTCTGGACTTGTTTTATCTTCCTGTGAGAGAGCACATATTTCCTGTCAGCCCCAAATAAGATGACTTGGGACTAAATTTATATTTAATGCTATGAGGAATTTCAAGTGTTACTGAAATAAAACATCAAGAGAGGAAAGACTCCTGGGCACAGGACCATGAATATGTTCATCATCATATATATATGTCTAAATTAGGAGAAAATTTACCCCAAAAAATATGATTAAGTGATTTAAATTCATTGTCGATGGCGGAAAGTGGTTTGCAGCCTTTCCTCAGTGAGCTGAAAGAGATTGTGGCAGACCTTTTGTAAAACTTCAGAAGGTACCCTAATTCTGATGATGTACTGATACTTGATCTTGTCTTGCTGTATTTCTACTCTTCAATTGCGACTAGCAATGACTTGAAAAGGAGGGTGCAACTTGGATGGCAAAGCTTCTTATGCACTCTAGTTAGCTGTTGCTTGAATAGAGTCTTGTCTTTATTTGACAATTATAAATAAATAGTGACAATTAAGACAAGACTCCAGGCTTTTGCCTGTGCTCGCAGCATTCAAAAAATTAAATGATTCGTCAAATGTGAGGTATTTGTGTATGCGCCTTGGTTGAATTCAACTACAACCCAAGCAATGACCTTGTACTATGCAATAATATCATCAAGTTATTAACAACTCACTCCACAATTTGGGAAGCTGAGCTGAAAGTACTGAAACATCGTCTCTGTTTTCTTGTTCCTGACGTGATTGCTTTGACACTGTTTGATGATCACTTCCGTACTGACGAGAAAAACACATGTATACAGTAAGTTAGTGCAAGAAATATTAAAACAACCATAAAAGGTCCGACATCAAAAGCCTTAAAATCCTTTCCTGATTTGAGGGAAAATATGAACCTTTGGGTTAGTGATTGCAGAATTATGGCATGGACATTGTTTCTTTAATTAAGATTGGACCATCCTTTTTGAAGACTGATGTACACATCCGAACCTTCTGAATAACAATATGATGACAGATGCATATCAGGGTAAAAAATCTCCAGTGCCTTTAGGGTTACAAATGACTGTGCAGAAAGAGGGTAAAATTGGAAGCAGATTATTAAGACAAGAAAGAAAGATAGATTTCAAAATGAACTACAAGTATGGTCGACAATTCCTGAATTATCGCCAAAATCACAGAAAACAGCGCAAACTTGATGTTGTACACCTATCATATTGATGACCCTGGCAAGTGGTACCTAGTACTTAGCTGACCTCTATCTTTCCCAAATTGTGTCTGTACTTCATTTTGTATGTTTAAATCTGATTTATCATGCAGACCATGTTATCTCTTGATTGACTATTTCTTTGCATTCTCTCGAAATTACGAAAAACGACAAAATTTCAATTGCAATGTGCTACACCTAGGAATTCTTCAAATTTCATGAAATTTCGGGAAAATGGTCTACATTGATAACCTCACCACCAAAAAAAAGTAAGGTTGGATCCAGAAAAAATTTCAATTTTGGGGGGCAGAAGGAGCACCCTAATGTTGGCCAATGAAGAACACAGCATGACCGCTATATGAAACATTAGGCCTTCTTAATGATTCAAGAACAAGTCAATAGCAGAGGCTGTAGAAGCGTGAACATTGTTCAAGATATGGTCTTCTCCCAAGAACTACTCAAATGATCATATGTCCACAGAATCTACAGTCATGACATTGTGTTTTAGGGTAGGAAGCACCTCCTATAAGTCTTGCAACTGAATCAAGACAGCCAAGAGCAAATATTTTATAAAAGCATGGAATGTAATTGGACAGAGTCGTCATGAGCAAATTGAAGGTCGTGTCACGCAGATATAACAAAGAACAGCTGATGCAATTTTGAAAGGGAGTAGTTGAGTACACCTCTGACTATCCATGGCTGCCCAGACAACAAAGTCACTCACAACTTTGGCATTGTGATCATGCTGAGACACTGATACAAGGTGTCACATTGCAAGTTACACTTCTTAGTATCGACCATGCTAAGTCATTACATAAGATTCCTATTGGCCTGGTAGGTAGACTGCTGTATTGCCGAGGCCAGCCTGAGAAGGAGCAAAAATTGCTATTGTATGAGTGGCAAGGCTGGAGAAGTGGAGAATGCAAATAAGTGTACAGATGGGATAATAATATCATTATGTCTCAGATAGATGTCAAGCCTAGAGGTCTAGAACCTACTTATCTGTGGGTTGTTCGTTTAATGAATAACTATATGGAAGGGATAGTCCATTGGATGCGCCAAGATAAGCATCAGTTTCTTTCGGTCTGAGTAAAAATATATGTGATATTTGTTTGTGAAAATGTAGGACATATGTTGTAATATCAAGTGGGTTCTGCCGCATAGCATACACGCAATGCTGGTGAACATCGCTACTCCAGTGTCTTTTGCAAGTCGCACCTGATGTGGGACCTGAAGTTGCTGAACTGAAAGCTTTGATGGGTCAGCACTTTTTCATCTCATCAATCACTTATGATTACCAAGAACTTGTCTTAAAGAATTGCACTTTTGGCATACTACATACATGCATGCAAGTCTGACCAACAATCACATTTTTCTTTGGAAATTGTCTTCCCATGTATGCAGAATCATCTTTACTTAACCTAGTTTCTCACAGTCATGAGTGAAATGATTGATCGTTGTGATAATCTTGTTTGCCAATATGAGAACTCTGAACTCAATACAGCTGTGGAACTGAAGTGCACGACCATTAGTCAGTACGTCATATTGGGCAAGTTGCGCTGCTGATCGTGATTATTGATGGAAGAAACCTGTCTGTAAACCACAGTAAACAGATTTTAGATGGTTGCTATTGGTCCAGGAACCTACTTGTTGTGACTTATTACTCTTGCCCGTGCGTTTCTTCTCATTTTCAACAGCGTTTCTGAAGTTAAATGGCGCCATCATAGACCATCTTTATGGCTCTAAGGGGTTTATAACTTTCCTCCATAAGAAGTTCTCTGTTGTTTCTACCTTCTTCGGAAAGTAATCGCTGTCAGTTAATGTGGATGTTTCAAATGAAGAAATACGAAACAAGAAAGTGCATTTCTGAGCATTATTTATACGAGTACCACTCAGGTAATCTCTTCAACTTTGTTTCTGTAGGGTCTCTAAACATGGGAACTTTCGAACTATTTGCTGATCAATGAATATCAAAATGGAAACTGCACAAAGAATGTCAGATACACATATAAGGACAATTTCAAATTCCAAATATTTTTTTTAGAACTGATAATATGACTTCTAGATTTTGATTCAGACAGAATCTCAGACCTTTTAAAAATGATGGTTATTTACCAGAAGCAGCTGTTACATTTCTAATGCTACTATTTCCTTGATGGACATAAACCTCTATCTCCAGAATATAACTTGCTGATTATTAGTGAGTTAAGATAACACTCTTCAAGCATGGTATTTCTTTTTTAATAAGGTTTCTAAATGATACGAGGGGCGTTCAGAAAGTTCGAGGCTTTTTTTTATATGGACACTTATTTTTATTCCAGAACTATGAATTTTTCACAGAGTAAAATTCAGCATATTTGGAATGGATTCCCAAAATTTTGGACAATTTGGACATGTCTAAGTCATTCTGTGGTTGCCATGGAAACTGAAAGTTCAGCTAGTCGGGGCAGGTAATACTGAAATCAAGAAAGCCAATAAATTTTGGCTCTGAGAGACCTCTCTCTATCACTTGTATCAGTGAGTTTGACCATATTTGACACAAGAAATATAAGAATAGTTTTTAAAAATACTTCCAAGCTCACCAAAAGCGTTAATTCATAGAACTGACCCATTGAAGTAAATGATCCTCGAAGTCCTCCAAACAAACTTCCATGAAAGCATTCCGGTCATCCAAAGCCTTTTCTCCTCCAGTGCCTGAAACTCTGGCCCCCATGGACTGAATTAATGAAAAAACAGGACATATGTAAAGCAACATGTCACAGGAATAGCTGGGATGGATTAAATCTGCCCATTTTGATTTCTTGTTCATACCAGTGATCCATGCTTTCACAAGTCCCTATGTAGTCACGGAAACACACCCCTGCCGCCGGAATTTCCCTTGCTAAATCTGGCATGCAGAAGCGCTTTCCTACATAGGTTCAGTGTAAGAATACACACATTTAGTGTGCTTGAAAGCATATTTAGAAGCTAATATCATATTTCTTGTGTCAAATATTTCCAATCTCACTAATACAAGTGATAGAGAGAAGTCTCTCACAGTCGCAATTTGTTGGCTTTCTTGGTTTTAGTATTACCTGCCCCGACTAGCTGAACTTTCAGTTTCCATGGCAACCACAGAATGACTTAGAAATGTCCAAATTGTCTGAAATTTTGGGAATCCATTCCAAATATGCTGAATTTTACCCTGTGAAAAATTCATAGTTCTAGAATGAAAATAAGTGTCCATATAAAAAAAAGCCTCGAACTTTCTGAACGCCCCTCGTACAATAGCTTGGGAAATTGAAAAATATAAAAGGTTCAAATAAAGTAGATGATTGATACAGTAATCGACAGTGTAATTATTAGATTGTTACAACAAACCAATATGATTAGATAAATAAGAAGCATGGAGTTGGGGATTAGCTCTAATATCACTCAATAAAATGTGTTTTCTTGATGTAAAAGGGTCCAATGGCACTGAATGTCACTGGCCAAAGTCACTGCAGAAGGTGTAGTTTGCTATGGCCATGTATGGCAAGAGGTGTTCACAGCAGCTACTCTCATTCATAAATTGCATCAGTTACACTATGATCTTTCTAAGTGACTCCGTTACCTTGTGACTTGTGATGCCAGTTGCTTGCAATGACTCACATTTGCTTGTAATGTTGCACCGTGATCACTCCGTAGAATTTTAGTATAACAAAATAAATATTATAACTAAATATTATTCCAAGATAAGAACATGACAATGTTTTTTATATTTAGTTATGTTTAGATGTCCTAAAGCACACATATTTGCACATAATATTCATTGTCTCTTCTGTCCATATGTTGGTTGCTCTCCCCATACTCCCAAACCCCATCACCATCTTCTGAATGTACACTGTATGGACTATGGAATTTCATTAGAAGCTTGTGTGCCATTTTGGAACACCGAAAAAAGCACCCTTTTCTTATTCTTACACACATTGAAGGTTCTTTTTAGTAATGCCTCTCAATTGTTGGTAATTTCTATGGGTATTGGTGGGTGGAACCAAACCTTCTCACTGCGAGTTCAGTTAGCCTCTGAATATGGTTGGTGGGCCAACTGATGGTTGGTACCCACTTCAGGTTAAGTCATTCACATTTATGGCAACATACTGCTGTCCTAAAGTCAATGTTATTTTCTCTGTCAGTGCCACACTGATATTGTAACTATATGCATTGTTCAAATGCAATCCAACCGCTGTCTCGCTGTTCTGGATGGTTGTCCAGGTCTGCTTTACTGAAGGGTCAAACTCCAGTCAGTGAATCGTAACAATTTGCAGTGGATGTTGTTCTGATAAAACATTTTAGAAATTGATCCCATTTATAGAGTAGATGTGTTGCATGTTGTGGACTCCCCCTTTTCTCGCTCATCTCATTAAACAGCCACAATGGCTGGTCTCAGAGAACTGCACCTTCCATGTTAACTTACTACAAATGTTTGGATGAAACATCGAACAATGACAAATAAATAGACAGTGAAAAATGTCCATTGCACAGCAGTGGGAATTTTTTTTAGCACAAGTCAGAGCACTGCAAGTTGCAGTGCATACTACACCACTCATTTCTCAGTACACAGTGCAGAACAAACCCGAGTGATAATTGGTTTCTTTTTGGCTGTCTCTCTGGTTTTTATGGCTTTGCAAACAGGCGTGCATCCTCCTTGCCTATGAAGGATGCTCTCTGTGCCCCCTATTATTGCTCACAGCCCTATCATCACCCAGTGCCGATTGTCACCGGCAGAAAGCTGTCAGACTGGCCTGGGTGTTGACATTGCCTATGTCCTATATATTATTCACACTTCTATGTAGGTTAGATCCTGACCTTTGGAAATTCATATAGTTCATTAATCCATACAACAAAGGTCTATATTTGTACTCACAGGGAGCTTTCGTCCTTGTCTCAAGGACTTCTTCAGCCTTCTGAAAAAAGTTTGCTAACATGGTCAAAGAACCTACCAAAGACGAACCGGACACTATAGACCAGAGTAGATGGGTTATTAACCTGTCTAAGAAAGACATCAGCGAAGAAGAGAGAAGCGCACTTTCAAAGGGACTAAATTTCGCGGTGACACCGCAACAACTTCCGGTAGACGAATTTGTCGCCGCAACGGAACATGCGTGTTTACAACTGTCAGACAACACGCAAATAGCATCGTTAAGAAGTAACATCACACGGATTCTCAATAAAACCTGAAAGATCAAACAAAACATCACAAACGCGGTTCAGAACCTGACGAGAGATCGCAACATCATGATTTTACCAGCTGACAAAGGTAGAGTCACTGTTATTATGAACACAACTGACTATGAAAAGAAGATTGAGGGGCTGTTAGCAGATAATAAAACGTACAGTAAACTTAATGGTGACCCCACAAACAAATTCAAGACACAATTGGGCAAACTACTAAGAGATTGGAAAGATATGAATACGATTTCAATGAACACTTGGCAAAGGCTGTATCCAACAGCAGCAGAAACACCTAAATTTTATGGCCTGCCCAAAATACACAAGAAGGAAAATCCCCTGAGACCAATAGTTTCTAGTGTGGGCAGCATCACGTACGAGTCAGCCAAACTCCCAGCAAGAATCCTAGGACCGCTCACTGGAAAAACTGAACATCACATCAAGAACAGCACAGAATTTGTAGACGAAATCAGGGATCTAGAGGTACCTCCCCCCTTGAAATTAGTGTCATACGATGTATCGGCTCTATTTACCAGCATCCCGATCGCAGAAGCATTAGAGGTTACCGAAAAACGATTGGAGGAAGACAAGTCCTGGATGGACAAAACCAAGTTAGTAGCCAAGGACATTTTGGAGCTCTTGAACATCTGCCTTAACACCACATACTTCACGTACAAGGGGACCTACTACCAACAGAAGCAGGGAGCTGCGATGGGTTCTCCGATTTCCCCAATCATAGCAAATTTATTCATGGAAGATTTCGAGAAGACGGCAATCAACACAGCAAGCATTCCACCGAAGTTATGGTACAGATATGTGGATGACACATTCACAATGGTGCATATGTACGAGATCGACAATTTCACACAACATCTGAACAGCATCAACTCAAGCATCAAATTTACCAGAGAAGAGGAAGAAGGGGGCACCATCGCGTTTCTGGATGTTTTGATTCATGTCAAAGAAGACGGAAGTACGAAGACAACAGTGTATAGGAAAAGTACCCATACTGACCAATATCTGAATTTCCTGTCAAACCACCATCTGGAACACAAACGATCAGTGGTCAGAACTTTATTACATAGAGCAGAGAAGATCAACCAAGAAGACCAGGATAGAAAGGAGGAGATTAGGCACGTAAAAGAAGCACTGAGAGCGAACAAGTACGAAGAATGGATGTTGGAGATACCTGCGAAGAAAGAAAGAACGAACACAGAAGCCAGCCAAAAAGAAAACGAGCACGATGATTGGACTACCATACATTAAAGGAGTATCTGAACCGCTGGCAAGGGTCTTCAAGAAACATGGGGTGACAGTGTTCCACAAGCCCATCAACACACTGAGACGACAACTGGTCCATCCTAAGGATGTTACCCCGAAGTTGAATAGAACAGGCGTGATATACGAGATAGAATGCAAGACTTCTAAGAAGACATACATTGGCGAAACAGGACGAACACTAGGAAAAAGAACTGATGTGGAATACTGCCTTTGAAAGACATAATGCGCCAATCACTTGTGACCCATCCATCTAACAAAGTCCCGAACAGACGTTAGTACTATTGTGGATTCAAACCCAGATTTTTAGGATGAATAAGCTGACGTAAAGATTCATTTGTGGTAATTGTTGTAAACATGGTCCTTAAACATGGTACTATGACTTTATTCCTGAATTTGTCAAGAAATCAGACAGAATCAGAATGAAATTTGTTTCAAAATTAGCCAACCACTTTCATAACAGCACGGTGCATTGGGAATAAATAGAATAAAATCCTAATTATGCAAACGATAAAGAGAATAATTTTTGTGGCAGTTGAGTTATTTGGTTGAAACGTGATTCTGTGAATAAACGCCAAAATTGCTCGAAATGTGTTGATGCGTTTCTGGCTGCAGAATGTTTCTAATTGCCGTGAATTTGCTGCAAATACGCCGGAAAATTCGCCGAAACCGAATATATCTGTCACTTTGCTTTAAATCTCCCACTCGCTGTCTTGGAGATTATTTGAAAATTACCACATAAAATTACCACATAATATGTGTCAATAAAATCCTGAGCATGTAATGCATATGATAATAGGAACATATTTATAAATATGTTTAATGGTAGACAAGCTGTCCTATCTCTGAAGACAATCTCTCCTGATGTCAACTTTTCGATGTTAAGTACTGTTACAATTTCACTATTAACTTGATAATACCTTTTATTGTATTACCCAGTTAAACATAATTGTTCTAATATGTGACTCTAGAGAACACATTTTCTTGAAAGCAGCAGAGGTCTAGAATATAAATAGGGAGTGACTAGCTCAGTTGGTAAGGATGTTCACACCACTAGCCAATTGAAAGTTTGCATGATGTTCTTGCTGGAACTTGCAGTACATGAAAGGAAGCCTTCCAAAGCTGACTTAGCACTGTAAAGCAGATGTATTGCATGTTTTTAAGGGATGCTATGGCTGTGTTTTGACAGTATTAACCCATAATATTATGTGCTTTAGGATGCAAACTGCCGAGGGCCCTGAGAGGGGGAGGGGGTTAGCTCAGTTGATGGCTCTCTTTGTTCATCCAATTATTGTTTCACAGGTTCAAATCCATCTCAAACTGATCACTGGCCAAGTGGACTTATAAATAAACAGTTTCAATCTTTCTTCCCCCCAGTGAACGCTGTGTCTTCTTCCTGCTTTGTTAGCCTGCCAAAGCGCAGAAATACATGGAGTAAAGCCAGATCATCTATCCATTCATCTTTAGGATGTAGATTTGGACCTTACTCTCGCCATATCTGTTGGTAATAGGGGTGGGCCAATCTGGGTAACCATCATAAGACTTGTGATTTCTTAGGCCAAATATCCTCCTGATCAAGAATTGGGCAGGTAAAGTTGTCTCAGAATAGTCTTTAGGTTGGTTCTTTGCATTTGTTTGTCCCTATCTAAATCTGGGAGAAAAAGTGACGTTTTCATACATTTTGGGTCCTTTTCATCAAGGCAGACAGACAGGTGGGCATATTCTTTTCATTAAAATCACACCAGATGTAAATAAACATGTTTAAGTACAATTAATATTACATATCATGGTCAAATTCTCCCAAAAAGTAGATAAAAAATGGAAGTTTCATGCATTTGAGGAGTCTCAGACTCCCAGCGTGGCTATGAATATGCAAATTTTATACCAATTGGTAATTGATAGATGCTTAATTGAAAGCAGTGCCTTTTTTAGGATGATGTCCAAACATTTTGAAGCCATAAATTAGTGTTGTCATAAATAGTCTCTTGAACTCTGTTTACAGGCAATTAAGTTAACATGTTAACTTAATTGCTTGTAAACAGAATACAGGTTACTCAAAAATTACCCTGGGCCCAATGAAAACAGTGTGGTGTGTGACAGACCAAGTCTCTGAGAAAGGGGAAAAATATGAAGTATTATTGGTTCTTAAAGTTGTAAAGGAATGGACTGAGCACTAAAATATCTACCAAACTATACCTCATGCCTAAAAAGTCTATATGAGAGACATCTACGGAAAATAACCATATTTTAGAAGCAACATGAAATAGAAGACACAAGAATGATCAATGAAAATTTATTAATTACATAAGAGAATTATCAGGAGAGCCTATGACATCAGGAGGAAGAGCCTTGGTAGTCACCAGAAACAGTTGGGTGCTGAATATGATACTATCATGAAAGCAGAAGGCACAACTTTCTATGAAAATAACTGTCACATATATGAAAGCTACCTCTTCACACACTGTGCTTATGAACTGGACAAAGCAGCACAAAATGAAACAAAACATGTATAGAAGAGAAGTATTCTAGGCACAGAGGGAAAGCTGAAGACAGAGCAAATAGTTTGAAAAGGGGCATACAATATGCATATATGCATGGACATTGTAAAAGATGACTCAGAATTTACCACACCAATGGTTGAACCATGTGAAGTCCCTCATGGCATTCCAGATCAAGGCACACAACCAGAGAAACATTGGTACCAATGCGGAACCATCTTGGGCTTATTTCCCAAAGGCCCAATAAAAACTGTCCATACTAAATCGCTGCAGATATGTTATTTTTTAGGGATTGACCATGCAATTAAAGGTGTTTTCTGATTCAAAAAAGAAGAATTGGCATTCAAGTTTTCATCCAAAACCCAGCCGCATCCTGGGTTTGTAAGTCCATCTCAAGTATCCATACCATAGTCTCATTGTCATTTCCAAGCTGCTGTCTCCCGAGTCTTGCTCAGCATTAGCCTCACTTCATGATGTCCATGTATGAAGCCAGTACTCGCATGAAATGAGAAACCATTTTGTAGATTTTTGATTGTGTCATACATGTCTTGGTAGCTTTCATGCTTGTGCTGTGCTGGTGTACCCCTGAACAGCTGGGTAGCTCAACCCTAATTTACATAGATGAAGCTGCCATTCATTGTTGGGGATCTCCATAATTATGATGATGAGAAGCACACAATTCAAGCAAAGGTCTATTCATTCAGAGCTGTCCTGGGTCTTTCAATTGCCCCAGTATAGTACACTACAGTTTATCTTCCCATTGTTGAAGTTGCTTGGGATCGATGAGAATTAGATTCCTGAGTATGATTGGCCCGATACAAGGTTCTTCAACAAGAAGCTTCAACAACTAGACATTCTATGAGATCAGTGGTCAAGGAGCACTGTCAGTGCAAATGATGTCATTCACACTTTTAGTGACTGCTGTCTGAACTTAAACTATTTTAAAGACCTTAATATGCATTGATGAATTTGAGGTTCAGTGCTGTCAAATTCTGACTTTCACCAAATGTATGGCACTCTCCTGTTTTGTTCTTAGTATAGAAGCTTAGAGATTACAGATGGAATCAGGGTTGTGTTTCAAACCAGGGGGCTAGATGAAGACAAATTTAGATTCCTTGCTGAATAATGTGGGTGTGATATGACTATCCTAATTGGCTTATGCTTGATGCTCGAATTTGACACGCCAAACAATAATGTCTAGCTTCACAATCTTGTATTTCAGCTTCTCATTATACCTTCAGATAGGCCTAACCCTATCCCTTGTGAGAATGGGGTTTTTGTTTTAGTTGTACTAACACTTCTAAATTTACAACATGTATTGTTGGTGTTCACATAAAATTTTAGTCATAAATTATGTGACGTCAGCTAAATAGACCAACCTGTTCAAAGTTTATATATGTTGTATAATGCCAAATCACTTTATAGTAAAAATTTTCCTTATGACAAGTATTTGAACTGCAAAGAAGTAGCATTATTTCTGATTGTATATTATGTTTAAGTCTTTAAATCATGCAATATGTCTGTTTATTGGTGAAATTGCTCAATTTCCGCCACTAACATCTTAATAAAATTAGTTATTTTTATGGAATTTGCAAGTGATTTTACTATTTGATGAATAAAAATGGTTCAATCAATATTACTTACACCTAAAATCTACAATAGAAACCTAATTTATGTGTAAATATGGAATTATGATCTGTATATTAAGAAAAACATGTCCGAAAATAGGCGATTTTTCAACTTCATAGACCTTTTTCAGAAAAATCAAAAGAACCAACCTAAATATGCCTTTTAGCTGAAAAAACCAACCAAATTTGAGATCTCCAGAATATTTGGCCTATGAAACCACAAGTCTCCAGTGAGAATTTCGAAAATAATGTAGATTGGCCCACCCCTATTAGTAATGACACATTATTTGATACCTGCCATTATTGAGTGCAAGTGAAATTATTAACTTGACCAAACATTCAATCTGCAATGAACCAGAATGACGTCTCGACTAAAGTTTCCAGAGAAATGTCCTTTGGACAATTTTACCACAGAAAACTGAGGAGCAACCAGTGCGGAAGTTATTGCTTGTAGCCTTGAAGTTTTGGCCAAGTTACTTTTCCTTCTGACAATGCTTTTAAGACATCTTTGGATATTTCCATCAATTCCCCTCCCCTCCAGAAAAGAAAAATAATCCCCAAAAAGATGAAGAAAACGGAAAAAAAACATAGGCCTACAGAGGTAGCGGAAGAAGATAATACCATAAAAGGGAAAAAGACCAAAAACAAACAAAATACACCAAGAGGCCCTTACAAGAAAAGAAAACATTAAGAAGGAAGAACACCATACTAGAATGACTCTTAACAACAAGGTCTTACAAAGAAGAAATTCTGAATGTATTGAAAGATTAAAAAAAAAGGAGAAGAAAAGGAAGAAGAACAAGAATATGAAGAAGAAGAGTGAACCACAAAAAGAAAAGAAATTCCCAAAAAGGAGCAAAAGAGCAGCCAACAAAAGAGTCTATTACAAGAAAAAGAAGGATAAAAAAAACTTTTAAAGTTACATAAATAAGGGAAACTCCATACAGCTACAGAAGAAGCTTTTTGCAGGACTGTGATAAGAGACATATTTATGTGAATTGTATTACAGGAAAGACAAGGGGATCCCAGAACAGAGAAATACCCCCCCCCTCCATTACTTCTAAAATGGCTTTCTCTTATGATACTCCCCTGGGGCACTTATTGCATATCTCCAGTCCTGGGACCTTTCAAACTGACCGAAGCTGTAGGATACAGTAGGGCATATGAGACTTTGAGACTGGTGGAGCACGGGAGAAGAGTGGTCTATTTGCTGGACACTCGTATTATTGGTGTCCCGATCGCTGGCTTTTGGGAATGAAATCCAGCTGAGTGTATTAGTGGATTATTCTTTTTCATTCAGTTTCATCCCGTAGCACATGGGCCAGTGCCTGTTCTATGAGGCCAGTGCATGAATACGTCACATAAAGCCCTGTCACTCCCTATCCTCTATCACAGTTTCCAAAACCAAAGCCTCAAAAATAAAAAATTGTTTTACTTCATACTGTATATGTATCCACCTTTGTGTATTTGATGGTGCCATTTCTTGCATCAAATCTGGCCATTTCCTGGCTGCTCACTATTGATGTTGTTATTTACCCCCAGATGGCGCCTGTGGGGCTATATCCATGAAATGGCGCTCCAGTTGTGATGTTGTCTGAGGTCATTTATGAAATTGAATCGCGATGGAAGCACTGGAATTGCCCCTTGGGCTTTGAGTAATTACCCTGTGTCACTGGACTTGGTTTTCCCTTCTGGATTTTGTCACTGCAGAGATAGGAGGGTGCTTTATATTGTTCGGTGACATGGTGGACCGTTTGTTCAAAAATTGTTCATAGAAAGGCGCCCTTGCAGGATGATGGGCAGATAGGCCATTGGGGGCGGACACCAATGGGTGGTGGGAGAGCAGTGTGGACCTTTGGGGGAAGGGCATTTGACCTATTGGGGAAAGGTGAATTTGGTGGGTTGAAGGATGAGAGAATAGTCACTTGGGATAATGTAGGAAAAAGGAAAGCCAAAACCAGAGAATCTGTATGGATGACACTCAAATTTAATCATTGGCATTCAAATTTTATTGTGTCAATGAACTATTAACCTCTAAAATGAGTAAAATCTTATAATTTTAATTTAGGTAAACAAGTACAGAAACACATGGATACTGTATTATCATCTACTGAATACTACTGATACAATGTGAAAAGTATACCATCCTTAGCCAAGGCGCAATTTGAGACAATTGGTCAGGAGAGTCTATGAGGGATGACTTCTTGGATAAGAGAGATACAAAGATATTGAAATGTTCCAGGCGCGTTGTATTGCTTGGCATTGTAAGGGGTAGCGAGGGCAAAGAGGACAGAGAGGGAGACAGGAGGGACATGGAGGGTGGGGGGTGAGCTAAAGCGGACAAGGGCAAGAACAGTACTTTGTGTATGACAATATCAAACAAGGCTGTGCCCCCAGGACTCCTCTGTCACAGGGAGAATGATATAGCTATTGTCCTTTGACAATGTCAAGGCTGGTCATTACATAAATCAAAGAGCCATTTGCCATATTGTATCAGGAGAATTGTACCAATGAATAGTATCAAAAGATTTATAATAGAAATTGGGCAATTTAGCGTCCCCAAAGGTTTCAAGCACACATTATGAAGCAAATTTGAAGCCAAGCAATCTTTGGACCCTAAATGTAAGGAGTAATTATGTTGAGATATGGGGGGACTGGCAGTCATACTTGCCATTACACAAGCACAACAGTGGATACTCAAGTTTGTTTTGTTCATAAGACTTAGTTCTGATATTGGGTAGGTAAAAGATCCAACACATGGGTTTGATCCCACTTTCTTGCTGAAATTTCTACTATCCATCTTGTGAGTGGCAAGAACTAACCTGAGAGGCAGTGCTTACCTTTAAATAGCTACCTACAATGTGTGTTATCAAATTATCAAGTCAATAAACATCACTTGTGAACAAACCTGGAGCAATAGATCATTGTTGTTCTAGAATCAATACAGTTCACCGAATCATTATGGATATTTAGAAGGTGTTGGAACAGCTCGTTAGCACCAGTAGACTAAATCAGTGGACATAGAGAAAGTTGGAAAGTATCAAAGAATCAATTTGACCTCTGAATAATGTTGATTGATCAAAATGAGCAATTTCTATGGACTTTTTTTTTGTGTTGGAATAATTTCACCAATCAAATGGATAAAAGGCAAGAAAGGCTTTAACTCTACACTGTATATGACACGCATTATTCTGTCATTGTGACAAGAAAATTGAGCAATATGTGACCTCAAAGTCTGCCTAATTTGTTCTGCAGAATATTATTCCAACACATTCTTGCTTTGTCTCTTCCTTTTCCACTCAAATTTTAAAAAAGGCAAGAGAACACAGATGGCCACAAAATCACTTTCTTGATATATCCAACCGAACAATCAGTTTAGAGTAGGGCCCTGGAGTTCTAATACAGTCGTGAACACACACTATTGATCTGGCAATGATATGACTGTCTGAGGGAATGGAAAAAAGCACTTGTCATGTCTGACTGCTGGTTTAATTGAGTGTAATGTATTCTGGTGGTGATGCTGGCCCAGATGGGCTTATTGGGGGAGATAAATTTGGCAGAGGTGGAGAGAGAGAAGGGATAGGATGAATTTTTTGAGAGAGAGAGGATGAAGTGACACAGAATCAAGATGGTTTGTAGATGCTGTGAAGAGGATATTTTTTTGCTCTAAGAAAAGGTTAACAAGCAATCCAGCAATAATAATGCTGCTGCAAGCAAGTTGTCCTGCTTTGAATATGGTATAGGAATATTGATGTACAAAACCATAAAGACATTTGTGAAAATTCAACTTGAAGTATAAGAAACTTAGCAAAATCAAAGGTCTATGTCATCAAATCAGTCTACATCTTATCTCAGTGCTTCTATGGTATCCAGCGTGGTATCATTTTACATGTGATAACATTGACCATTGATGCTATCAATTTGTGTGGCCAAATGTGATTTGTCCTTCTTGTCATTCTAGTATTCCCAGAGTGCTTGTAGAACCCGAGACTGTCCATAGTGACATTAGGAGTAAACAAGAAGTTATAAACATCTTGTAGAGGAGTCTTGTAAAACAGAAGGACTCAATCTTGGGCCCATTACAAGCAATTAAGGGGAGTAGGGCTAGGGGATTTGCTGCCTCTAGAATTGATGGAGCGCTTTTTCGAAGGAAACTTCATTGACAATGAGGCACAGCCCCACTGTGATGGTTACTGGGTTCTGATACCATGGCACTGTGAAACATTTTCGTTAGAATTTTAAAAATATTTTGTCATGGCGGACATACAGTTAGTGTGGTGAGCAATCATCCCTCATCATAGGCCTCCCAGAAAAGCTGTCTGTCTAAAAAATGCTGCAAAAGGGAAAAGCCATGCGCTCTAGTTTGGCTACAATAATGGATTATTAGCACTTTCTAATAGGGCTACTATAATGGATTATTAGCTCTTTCTAATATGATTGGCTACTGATGTTGAACCATAAATTTGGTGAAACAGTAATTTTACAGTAAAATTTTCACATTGCTGCAGTGATTGTATGTGGCAACAGACGCAGCCCACACAGGGGCTCCTTGAAGAATGCCTTCCCCATAGGAAGTTCCTGCCCACTGCAGGGAGTCCTGTGGATGTCAATTTCGGTTTAAGTTGTTCAATATGGAATGGGTAGGTAACTGGGTGTAGCAGGAGATGCAGAGTTGATATTTAAAGCTTGCTTGATACACTCACTAGTCATCTGCCATCTGATGTAATGGTTTTGGGCCTGCAACGTTTGCTTATCTGGTCCTGGGTTTGATTCCAGGTTGTTGATTTAATTCCTGGTTTTGGAAGGATGTCATAAATAAGGACTTTTTTCAATGCGACAATCAAATTAAATTATTATGATATGTCAATACATCAATTACTTTTTCAAATCCAAGGAAATGACAAAATCACAAATTGTCATGAAAGAAGGATACCTGAACTTCATATATCACAGCCCACAGCCATTAAATTTTTGTCTTTAGAATTGGTGTGGTGCTCCAACAAGTACCTGAAACATCCCCTGAAACCTCTGCTTCAAGTAGTTCTTATGTCGTCAGAGCCAACAACCACAGCATTGTAGTATTGCAGCATTACAACAGCAGCAGGAGGAGGCAGTTGAATGATGTTCCTCAGTTCCTATTTCAAGGGAGATAAGGGCCAAAAGATGGACCCTGGGGCACTCTGAACAATCGGAGAAATCTGCTGGGCATCCATGTCCACATTAATTTTGGGTGGCATCGTGGGGTGGAATCGTAGGATGGTATCACTGGGGGCATCAGTTCTGGCATCAGTGGTCAGGGAACTATTACACGGCTCATATAAACAGCATGCCGCTGCCATTGATCTTTCTTTACTGCCCACAAACAACATCGCTGGAGTCCCGTCGACCAAAATATACTCCCGCAGGCTGATACAGTGATACAAGAGTAAGGGAATGGGTCGGGGTATCTTGGAAAAGATGGTTGATTGGAGCTTTACTTCCTATATTTATGCACTTTGAAGGCTAATAAGGAGAGACAGACGACTCAGAAATAAGACTCAGAATGATACTGCTGCCCACATACATGTAAGTCCAAGTAGTCTGACTAGAGCTGAAATCTAATCTGGCACATTTCCCTGACTGTATAGGACTGGAAACTTTATTACTTATTATGGGGTTCAGCACTGTGAACCAACATGCAACAGATTTTCTCAGATGGTTATGACGTCAATAAGCTTTGAAGAACTATCCAAACAGCTTCTTTATAATAATTTGCCGATGTTACTCTGAATTGATGTTACCATGAGCTGTAGCCTATGAAGTGTGATATAAGTTATGTAACCCTTCTTGGTGGCTGACTCTCTCTTGATTTAGCTCTTGATGTCTTTACTTGGTGTCGTGGTGTGTATCTTCAAAGGCTTTAATGTTGCCTGACAGGGCATCCCTAAGTGCTTGTGCATTAGGGTGCTTCTTTTGCCCCAACTTGCTCAGAACCCCGTATACTTTTTTTTGTGTGTGAGGTTAGTCAATAGAAGTAATCATGCCAAATTTCAAGAAATTTTATTGATGCCTAGGTGTAGCACATTTGGAGTGAAATTTGTCAAATTTCCTTAAAATTGTGCGATTTCTTGCGAATTACTAGGTAATCTATCATATTTTTTTCAATAGCCTTGAATATTGTTTAAGAAGATTTCTGGGTCAAAACACCATTTTCCATCCATATCTTACTCATTTCTAAATTTAAAATCAGATTAAAGGCTCAGCTTATGTTCAGGAAGGCACTGTAGGTGGCAACACTGATTGCGTCGTCTATTAATGTCATAACATTATCATTAATTGTTGATAAAAAGGCTGTTTTAGTATATATAGAATATTATACAACAAATAAAATTATTTTTCCCCTGATTACATGGTAACCTTTGTTAGAAATCAAACTTTTTCACTTCTTTGAATGCTTTTATCAAAATAAGGCTATATCTTGATGGAAACTAGAATTTCGATCATTTAAATGAGTTGAAAAATAAGAAGTTGCCAAAAGTTTCTAGATGTAGTGTTTATTTACACATTAAATCATTTACTTGTGACACTAGTAGTGACTTAATTAAGTTTTGTAATGTGACCAGCTGCACAGTACCTCACATGGTAAAAGTGTGAAGGACATTTCTGAAGTTTTAAAGGCCTGCAAAGATGTCAATCATCAAATTCAGCAGATCCTTGGGATAGTCCTTTTGGGCAGCATTCTTAGTCATGTCAAGACACTAGGATCAAGGTATTCGTTTTACAAGAAACTTTATACCATACCTATGAGCCATCAGCCAATCAGAAGCTTGTATTTGGCTGGTATATATCATATATTCTTTGTTGTTCACTTATACGCCCATGGGAGTATATAGGATATATAAGCCTCATTGTTTAACAAAGCTCATAACAAAAACAGCAAAACTGTACCAAACAGTGAATTACCAACAAAAGTTCAACAAAAATAAAACAAAAGTATTATAAAAACGGAACACCTACGACAAATCTGTTAATCCTTTAATTTGACCCCAATTTAGATTTTAATGTCAATAACACAACTAAGGGGTCAACCATATTAGATCTCAGGGAGGGGGAGGAAGCTTTGAAATAGTTTTTTTTAAAATAAATGATACCTTGTCTTTTTAGTTTTGTTATTAATTCCTTTTGAGTAGTCTTGAAGTAAGTGGTGGAGGTATTTCTTTGATTTAGAAACAAATATTTGAGGACGTCATACACTCAAAATAAATGGGCCCAATTACTGCTGCAGTTTCCATGAAATAAATAATTTTGTGTCTATTAACACTCCAACCCCCCTTTCTCATCTGATGGTTGCAATCCAAGGGCATAATTATATTCTTCCTGTTATTTTGTTGTTGTTGTTTTTTGTCCACAATTGATCTTTTGACTACAATTTCCCCCCATATATTTTTTCCCCAATTCCCCTCCCCCCTAATTTTTTACCACAATTATTTGTTTCAATTGTTTTTCTTTATAGGCCTAGACTTTTTTTTCCCATTCCCTCCCTAACTTTTTATCCAATTTTTTTTTCATAGACATTTTCCCCCAAATTTTTTTGCCATTTTTCCCCCAAATTTTTCTTTTCACTTTTTTTCTCAACAATTTTTTTTTTCTTTCCTTGCATTTTTCCACATTTTACTTCTTTTTTAAAAATTTTTGTAATTCAAAGAATTTTAAGTATATAAAACGTGATTCTTTTCAGATCTATGCTTTCATATTATTAAATTAATCCCACATGACAAATTGTTTATAGCTGTTTTCTCTCAAATCCTTCTTGTTTTATTTTCTTTTTTAAATCTCTTAAAGTTTTGTTTTATTTTGTTTGTTTGAGGTATAAGTCAGTTATATCCCTTGTTTTCGTGAATATGTGATAATCCTCGGCTAACGCCTCGGATATATCACATATTCCCTCAAACGCGGGATATAACTAGCACGTGTCTACAATTCTTCTCAAAGGAAGCAGGTCTTGTTGAGCTTCATAGCTCGTAGGGAAGATATTTGGCAAAAATACTCTGGACTTGTTTTATCTTCCTGTGAGAGAGCACATATTTCCTGTCAGCCCCAAATAAGATCACTTTGGACTAAATTTATATTTAATGCTATGAGGAATTTCAAGAGTTACTGAAATAAAACATCAAGAGAGGAAAGACTGTGGCTGGGCACAGGACCATGAATATGTTCATCATCATATATATATGTCTAAATTAGGAGAAAATTTACCCCAAAAAATATGATTAAGTGATTTAAATTCATTGTCGATGGCGGATAGTGGTTTGCAGCCTTTCCTCAGTGAGCTGAAAGAGATTGTGGCAGACCTTTTGTAAAACTTCAGAAGGTACCCTAATTCTGATGATGTACTGATACTTGATCTTGTCTTGCTGTATTTCTACTCTTCAATTGCGACTAGCAATGACTTGAAAAGGAGGGTGCAACTTGGATGGCAAAGCTTCTTATGCACTCTAGTTAGCTGTTGCTTGAATAGAGTCTTGTCTTTTATAAATAAATAGTGACAATTAAGACAAGACTCCAGGCTTTTGCCTGTGCTCGCAGCATTCAAAAAATTAAATGATTCGTCAAATGTGAGGTATTTGTGTATGCGCCTTGGTTGAATTCAACTACAACCCAAGCAATGACCTTGTACTATGCAATAATATCATCAAGTTATTAACAACTCACTCCACAATTTGGGAAGCTGAGCTGAAAGTACTGAAACATCGTCTCTGTTTTCTTGTTCCTGACGTGATTGATTTGACACTGTTTGATGATCACTTGCGTACTGACGAGAAAAACACATGTATACAGTAAGTTAGTGCAAGAAATATTAAAACAACCATAAAAGGTCCGACATCAAAAGCCTTAAAATCCTTTCCTGATTTGAGGGAAAATATGAACCTTTGGGTTAGTGATTGCAGAATTATGGCATGGACATTGTTTCTTTAATTAAGATTGGACCATCCTTTTTGAAGACTGATGTACACATCCGAACCTTCTGAATAACAATATGATGGCAGATGCATATCAGGGTAAAAAATCTCCAGTGCCTTTAGGGTTACAAATGACTGTGCAGAAAGAGGGTAAAATTGGAAGCAGATTATTAAGACAAGAAAGGAAGATAGATTTCAAAATGAACTACAAGTATGGTCGACAATTCCTGAATTATCGCCAAAATCACAGAAAACAGCGCAAACTTGATGTTGTACACCTATCATATTGATGACCCTGGCAAGTGGTACCTAGTACTTAGCTGACCTCTATCTTTCCCAAATTGTGTCTGTACTTCATTTTGTATGTTTAAATCTGATTTATCATGCAGACCATGTTATCTCTTGATTGACTATTTCTTTGCATTCTCTCGAAATTACGAAAAACGACAAAATTTCAATTGCAATGTGCTACACCTAGGAATTCTTCAAATTTCATGAAATTTCGGGAAAATGGTCTACATTGATAACCTCACCACCAAAAAAAAGTAAGGTTGGATCCAGAAAAAATTTCAATTTTGGGGGGCAGAAGGAGCACCCTACTGTGCATGCCCTATTGACTCCCACTCCTCCTTTGCTAACACAAACTAATGATCCAGAAAACTTTATGCTCCCTTCTGGAAACTCCTTGGCCTTCAGTAAGCTATATGCTCCCTGCACAAACACTTATGCTCCCTTTTGAAAACTGTTTGCTTAACAAATAGAATAATATGCTTCCTTTGAAATTTGTGTCTTTTGAAGAAAGATGCAGATGCCCTAAGTTGTTAACTTGGTGACAAGCAAGCAGTCAAGTCATTCAAGCAGGCACTAAGTCACTCAAGCAAGAAAGCAAGGCAGTCAAGCAAGAAGGAAGGAGTATACAGGCACTCAAGCAAGCAATCAAGCATGCAGTAAAGAGATATGTGAAGTGGTAAAGATTCTTACAACACAAGACAGCTTACTGAGCACTTGCAATAAACTTATCATATTGGAGTCTTGAAAGTGTTGATTCTGTACTGTAAATATAGGAAGTAACCTGTACTAACCCCAAAACATAATCTTTTATTGGCTCATCAACCATTGGACCTGACTTTTGTTACTTATGCCTCTTTAAACCTAAATCTCAAATTTAGGTTGAAGACTCTGGCAGATCAGAAAATTTATCGAAAAAGGTTGGCTCATGCTTCACTAAATGTCAACCGTGCCCTCCAGACACTTCCAGCTTCATATTTACATATTCGCATGTATGCTGAAATTTCCTTTTCATGCTTGTTATCTTGCCTTGGGTAATATGCTCTCTCTTAAGTGCAGAAAGTCAGAAACCAAAGTGCGTGTGGAGCACAACCTTACATTGCTGCTCCTGTTCCTTTTAATGTAATTTGCTTGAGGAAGCCGAGTGCAATAAAATCAGCTTCTGGTTTCTTTTGAATCAGTCTGGAATATGAAAGGTTTTGGATCAAGTTCTAGTTTAACTGTCATGTCAGATAATTTTTTAAAACAAAGTTTAAGTGGGGATACATTGTTGGTAATTTTACAAGTACACCCAATAAAAACTCCTAAAGCACAACCTCGGCCGGTAATAGAAGATCCTGGGCAAGGAAGAAGTATTTTTTCACCTAAACTGCCTAGTGCCTTATACTCCCTACCTCTTCATAAATTTCATTGATCTCTACAGTTTCTGAGATTGAGAGTCCATATTCTACATTGTATCCATCTCATAAAGCAATGCTTGTCAGTGCCAGAATCAAAAAGATTATCGTAGAGGACAACATACTATACGCCCCTTCCTCTGCACCCTGTAGAATGACTACAGCTACCTTGGGTTGCGAACCTGTGTTCCCTATCTTCCAAACAGCCTGCAATACCAACCTTCAATACCTACATGCCCCACCGACCAGCCTTCAGATTTTCTATCTATCTATTAACCTTCTTCTTTGGAACAGCGCCTCATCTACCAAGTGGTGTTATGAGGAGATATTAAAGGAAATCTCTGCAGCTTCACTGAGATTATCCAGAAAGGTCTTCCCTTTTACTGAGAGAGAAGAGCTGTGCCAAAACAACCCTCAAATCTTGTCCACACGTGGCCCAGCTGGATAGTAATAATTTCTTTGTGTATCTTTGTAGAGAGGACTCATTGATTTTACGTCCTATATTTTTGCATCAAATGAAAAGGTTCTGTATCACTTGCAAGCCTAGACAAATAATAATTAGGGTGGGACTGGTGCCCAAATGTTTGTGGATCAAACCTGACTTTTTTTTGCATGTGAGGTTGGTATATGAGAGTATGTGTGTAAAATTTCAGCTCAATGTATTAATATTTGGAGGTGGCAGATTTCACTTGAAGTTTATAATGTAAATCCCCATTGGCGAGCCCTGAAAAAATGAGAAAAAAGCATGATTTTCCAAAAATGAGACTTAGAATCAATATTTTTCTACCATTCAAAATCCATGGGGGAGAATTATGGAGGGCAGTTAATAATAATTTTGTATTTTCCACTTCTCATCTCTGCACAATGTAGTGCCCAATATGACGAAAAATGACTCGAAAACGCCTAAATTTAGAGATTTTCGCACCCTATAGTAGCCTACCTATATATATTATAGCAAAATGGATGTCAGTGCTGAACTGCCCTCCCAAAACCCTCCCCAATGGTTTTTGAATTGTCTAAAAATATTGATTCTAAGTCTCATTTTTGAAAAATCATGCTTTTTTCTCCTTTTTTCAGGGCTTACCAATGGGGATTTACATTATAAACTTCAAGTGAAATGTGCCACCTCTAAATATTAATAGAATGAGCTGAAATTTTACACATACTCCCATATACCAACCTCACCTGCAAAAATGTCATGTTTGATCCACCTAAGATTTCCAAAATGTGGGGCGCCAGTCTCACCCTTCAAGACTAGGGTAGGTTGATTTTGCAAAAATTTCTGAATTTCACTTTTGGACAAATTGGGATAGTGAAATTTTCATGTCAAAAGGCCATATCCAAAATTTCAGGTCTTTAACTCTAATACTTTTTTGAGGAAATCCATTTGAAGTTTTGAGTTTTTAGACATTTTTCGCTGAGTTTGCCGATTCGCGGTATTGAATAACTTAGTCAATTTTAAATATAAGACAATGAAACTGGTATGGTTGGACAGGGCTCAATAAGACCTTCATTTTGAATACCAACATCAATGGTCTAGGCCAAATTTGAAGGCACAGGTAAATTTACAATGTGATAACTTTTAATTGTTTTGCTTGACTTACCAATCAAAGTACTACTATAGGTGTAAATGTAACTTTGCCTGCTTTTGAGGTATCTGGCATTATTAGCAATCTTACGTAAAGCACCCAGACCAATGATATAGTCACCTTTGTCAATTTAATAATTGCCTCAGGTATCCTGAATAGAACCACAGGAATTATGAACTTGGAAATATTAATTGACCAGGGGTATAATTGACCAGGGGTATGACGTTATGAGATTTTTCAGTGAGGCATTTCAGAATCAGGTTCAGTATTATAATGCCCTCAAAGAATAGAGAAAGAAATGGAATCCAGGGCATTATTTTTACCAGGAAAGAAGTTCATATAGAACAACAACCTGATTGGAAATTGCATATTTCTGAACTGGTGTGTTGAAGTTGTAACATAAAACTTCCCTGCTTTGACAATTAAGGTATTATAAAAATAATTTTCTCTTCTCTACAGTTTTTACAGTATTGTAATGGAACTAAGGTGTCAAAGGGAGGTCTGGATTGATCATTAGATAACTTTTTATGTCATCATTGCAGCCTTATTGAACACATCATGGCTTTTTTTACATTTTAAAAATAATATCAATGCTCAGAGAGAGAGAAAATATAATTTATTTTTTTTGTGTGGAGTGCCATATAAAAGCCTACATCTCAAATGTTAACCTTTATGTTTGATGCTGGCTGTGAACTTGTTTGTATCAATACCACACTGAAACTTATTTCTGATCTTTTATTTATTAAAAATTAAGCTGCGTAGCTTAAAAACTGGGCAAAGTTTCATAGGTTCGCCTAATGAAACTATTACTCCTCCATACCTCCAATATGGCTCATTGTAAGACCTCCAATGCTTTGTAAAAGTGTAATCCAGCAGACTGACATAGGGTTGAATATAACACAGACCAGTTAAATATTTTTTTCAAGAAATAACATGTTAACTACTGCTTTGAATTATCATATATGACTTGTTTTCCCAAAATTGTGAAATTTTATGAAAAGTGCAGGTGAAAAATCATCGGAAACCCATCATGCTTGTATTCAAATTGTAGATCTCTTTGAGACCTTTTCAAATATGTAGGTTGTTTTACTGTATGATGAGAAATGACAAAGTTATACGAAACCGCGAGTTCGCGAAACAACCGAAAAATGTTCAAAATGTCAAAAATTCAATGTCATTTCCTCAAAAAAGTTTTCAAGTTAGAGACCTGAAATTTTGGATATAGCCTTCTGATATGAAAATCTCACTATCTCAATTTGTCCAATGGTGAAGTTCCGAAATCAACCTACCCTATTCTAGACATCCATTACATTCATTCAGATTTTGGAAGCATCGAGAGAGGTCACAAGACTGACAAGACCAATAACTAGATAGTCAGACCTGAAATGTCTTCACATACATGTGTTGTGCGAGAATACAAGCAATAGGTTCTAAGTTTGAATCCAAAACACATGTATATTGAATCATTCGCTTCACTGGGGTGTTCTCTTTTACCAAACATTGCAAACAACCTGCGAAGTGCACAACACAGGAGGCAAAGCACCAATTATCCACCTATCTCTAGAACGTATATTCGCACCTTGTTCCAGCAATATACAGAATGTAAAGATCCAATTTTCCTTCACTTCATCATCCTTGGCTCCTTCCTTTAAATCATTGAATATTTCTTATACCACTGGAATACCACTGCATTGAGCTCATTGCACTTTCTCCTGTGCCCTATATATGTATACATGTCCTCTTTTGCTTGACTGGCCACCATTCTAATTCTATAGCTCCTTCCTAATTGCACAACTCCCTTGATTCCAGGCAATGAATATTCAGATGGGAAGTACTCACTTTGCAAATTTGTAATGTAGATGTCCCTGATTGGAATTGAGCCTCATACAATCTTCTGTGTTTTCTTTCTTGCCTTTATGTTGCCTTGCTGTTGCCAAGACTTGGGCTTGCAGCACAAGTACACTGTCGAAACTTTGTGTAGGTTGAATGGAGTCTTCAGCTCTTTCAAGGTTCGATCTGCTGGGTTGAATTGATTGTGAAATCATTTTTGTGATCTTGAATTCTTATGGCAGGTTGCTTGATGAGATGAGAGGGATAGGGGTCCACAACATGTTACACATTTACCCCTGTAATTAAGATCTTTTACCAACCCAACATAGACCTTTCATCAATTTTTGACATTGTTTTTTTAAAGATTTGTCACTAAGAATAAAGTATTAATTTATCTGGGAAATGCTCTTGTGATTTCATGTTAAAGGACAATCATAGACTGATGCCCTTATGAATCTCTTCAAAATATCTTTCTAGGTTCCTTGTGAAATTGCTTATGAACTCTTATTGGCCCTTGGAAGTCTGATGAAGTCCTTAGTAGCATACAGACTTCTTAGCTCTATTTATCTTTATATTGGATAGATCTGACAGAAGAATTGACCTGGGTATTTCTTGGGCCTTTTTTGATGGTTCCCTGATATGGGATTTTGCTGGGGCCTCCCTTCCTCTGACCTGCGTTATTTCATTTGAGCAGTTCTCTATATTAGTTCCAACAACAACATGGAACTGTCAGATTGCTGGGTTTCCTATTCTTTTTGGATGCCTGTGTGATGATCATGATGGTTCTGTACATTGGTCTTGTGGTTCAATGAACTTGACTGCTTACATTGAAAGGCTACACAAGGCTCAACTTACCACACTTGCTTACACTGTCCCACAGTGGACAGATTTGGTCTCCCAGTCATTGCTAAATTGGTGTCACTGGGAGACCACAACTTTTTACCAAGTAAATTTATCAACACAAAGGTCCATTACAAGTCTAAACATTAAAAGCCTATTAAGACTTAGTGTCCGAGCCTTACCAGTACTCTTTCAGTGCTCACAATCATCTTTGATAGGGAATTTAAAGATAACTGTCGCTGTTATCACAGCATGCCAAACTTGGCATGGGGTCATATCAGGTTCTCAACTTACATTCTCTGTAAATTTTGTAAGGCCTCTCCATTATATAACCAGGAAAATTACCCGCTGGTTCCAGAAAAAAACAAGAGTACACTGTAAATTTTGAATTTTGAGTTAGCTTAATTGATTGAGTGAGATGGTTGCACAATTCCTTTGAGCCAAGATAGCTTGATGTTTGCAAGCTATAACAACATAAAGATTATCAAAGCTCAAAGCAGCAAGCTATCATGGCTCAAACAAATTGTGCAACCATCTCACTGAATCATTTGAGCTGACTCAAAATTTCAGAATTTACAGTGTAGGCTACTGTCATGAGGTTATATAAATGCTGCAAAATTGCCAAGCAAATGGAACTCCGTGAGGCTCAACACTCGAACTACAAATTTCCATCTGGAAGGGGTTGTCTTATAAAGCGGGGACCACTGTGATCATTATAGACATGTTGATTAAGGAACAGGAAGCTGTCACATTCACAATCTATCTGAGAAGATTTTTTTTTTTAAATGGATGTTTTTACTGTCAGCTGAAAAGTTACATGATGACTTGCTTCAAATAGAATCTGGCATGTTGGCAATTTGTCTCAAGTGACAGATAGTGTACCCACATCAACACCCACACACTTAAGTCATTAATTTTGAAAATATTTAAACGTTGGGGGAAAGAACCATGAAAATGAAAAACAATAGACATTGATTGTGGGTGTAGGCTATGAAATATTTCATCAATATTAGAAGTAAACCCAAATCTTAATATTATGAGACAAAACCAAATTGACTTGGTAATCAATTGACATACTTCAGCAATCTACAGAAAAGTATTGCCTGTCACCAATAATTCAAATACAATGTAAGCACTTGACGGGAAAGAAGGGCTAAAAATATATCCAGCTCACAGTAGAACACTTTTCTGCCCCAAATTCTTGTATAAATCATTGAAGTGTGAAACATGATAAGACGTGGGCCCATGGGGGTGTAATTTCAAAATATAAATTTTGGCTTTTTTTCTCTCTAGCATTTAAGATACTTAGCATGATAAAGGTAGCTCTATAAGCTCTATAAGCTGCTGTATAATTGCACTTCATAATTCTCTATAAGATTCATAACACCTATCATGCTCTTTTGTCATATCTGTAACGACGCTGTACACTGTAAAATTTGAAATTTTGAGTCAGCTCAAATGGTTGAGTGAGATGGTTGCACAACTTGTTTGAGCTGACATAGCGTGAGGTTGTGAGTTACGGTAATCTTTCTGTTGTTATAACTAAAAAAAACAAGCTATGATAGCTCAAAGGAATTGTGCAACCATCTCACTCAATGATTTAAGCTCAAAATTCAAATTTTACATTGTATCATGTAATGAGGTCTATGAGATAATCAAGGTTTAAAAGTTGAATTTCAGTGACAAATGTGTGTTATTTTGCTCTCAACTGCTTCAAAGCATTTCATCAAATTCAAGAGTAGCTATTTTGGCAATGATGTAAAAGAAAGATAATGCAAGCATTCAGATGATCAGACTCTGAATAAGTAGTTCATCATTTGCGATGCCTCAAGAGCTACATTGTATTCTACAAAATCAGGAATTTATTTTCTAAAGTGATATGGACAATGTGGTATGAAGAGGACATTTGTATTCAACGCAATAAGCAAATGAAAGCAAATGATGCCAAATGGATGTAAATGATAGAGAATTAAAGCAAGAGAGAGCCAAGTACATAATGAAGTGAAATGCTTAGCTTCACCCATACAAGACAAAATTGCATAATTCCACATCTCCCTGAAGTCTTGTCTCTGATATATTTTGATCAGACATAAAATGTCATCAGTAAAGTTTGGTATTTCAGAAAGGCCTAGATAAAAGTAGCTTATGCTGGGCTGACCAGATACCTGAAAAGGCACTCGTCTTCGTGACAGGGATGAGCGCCAAGGCCATATTGTAAAAAGTTGTCGGTAATTTGTGCAGCTTAATGGTGCAATTCCGTGTGTTTGCTGTATTTTTTCGCACCAACCCTGGGAATGATCGGTACGTATCAATATCCTGAACACTGTTAAACTTTTACCAATAAAGTTACGAAAATTTGCCAACACTTGCATTGCAAGTAAATAATGTAAGCTTTATGGTCAGAGATTTGTAAAAATGAGGTAGTCATGAAAACTACTTCCATGATGTGTATGAGTGTTGTAATGCAGTTGGTAACATACTGCTGAAGCAAAATGTTGTGCTTGACAGATGAGCGTCAGTTACTTTATTAGTAGTCTCGGCCTCCAATTGCTGGGTTCCAGGTTTGCATCCTGCTTTGGCCAGATTACCTTGACAGTTACTGTACTGGATAGTCAGGTCACATTTCCAGAAAAAGGGCCTATTTAAGGTGCCCAAGGCATTTTTTAGTAGAAGCAGGCAACAAGTTGATTCTTATGTAAAATTTTCTGTAGATTTCAAATTTCACTGTTGCCAAGCTGAAATATGACTCCTTCACCCCCTAATTAGCATAAAACAAGATGGCCGCCAATTTCCTTTGTTTAGTGATAATTTGGCTTCCACTTGCACTAGCACAACAAGTAAAAGGTGTATTTTGATGTTTTTTGACCTGCTGAGTTCAAATTTGATGACTACAAAATTGAATTATGACTCCTTCACCCCTAATTAGCATAAAACAAGATGGCCGCCAATTTCCTTTGCTTAGTGATAATTTGGCTTCTACTTGCACTAGGACAACAAGTAAAAGGTGTATTTTGATGTTTTTTGACCTGCTGAGTTCAACTTTGATGACTACAAAAATTGAATTATGACTCCTTCACCCCTAATTAGCATAAAACAAGATGGCCGCCAATTTCCTTTGTTTAGTGATAATTTGGCTTCTACTTGCACTAGGACAACAAGTAAAAGGTGTATTTTGATGTTTTTTGACCTGCTGAGTTCAAATTTGACGACTACAAAGTTGAATTAGGACTCCTTAACCCCCTAATTAGCATAAAACAACATGGCCCCCTATTTCTTTTGTTAAGGGATAATTTGGCTGCTAATTGCACCAGGGCAACAAGTAGAAGGTGTATTTTGATGTTTTTACATCCAATGAACACAAATGTGACAACTACATAGTTGAATTATGACTACTTCAACCCTTAGCATATACAATTCAGACAAGTTATTGTGGTGTGGCCTCAAAATGGGTTCTTTCCAGTACAGAATGAGTCAATTTAGCGTTTTGGAGGAAATTTCGAGAGCAACATTTATTTAGTTTTGGAGGGTTGACAATTGTATATATAGTAACATGAAACTTGAAAGCTGACATGAAGGGGTAGCCATCCACATCCATTTGGGTTGGTTGAAATTAGTTTTCTAGTGATATATATGGGTGAAACTGAAAATACATGAGGAGGATTTTGTGTTTCTCAGGAGATTATCTACACTGACAGTAATATTTATTTAGCTTTTGGAGGGTTGACAGTTGTAGTAGCATGGATATAAAGCTGCCAAATGAGAGTTGACATCAAGGGCTATCCATCCACATCCCATTGGGTAGGTTAAAAATGAGTTTTCTAGTGATTAAGATAGGTGAAATTGAAAATACAAGGGAGTATTTATGTTTTCGGATGATATTTTCGACACTGATAGCTACATTTATTTAGCTTTTGGAGGGTTGACAATTGTGATAACAAAGAAATTAAGATGCAAAATGATAGCTGACATCAAGGGCTATCAATCCACATCCATTTAGGTTGGTCAAAATGAGTTTTCTAGTGATGAGGATAGGTGAAATAAAAAATACATGGGAGGATTTTGTATTTCTTAGAAGATTATTGACACTGATGGTAATATTTATTTAGCTTTTGGAGGATTGATAGTTGCAGTAACAAGGAAACAAAGGTGCCAAATGAAAGCTGACATCAAGGGCTATCCATCCACGTCCATTTTGACTGGTTAAAAATGACTTATCTAGTGATTAAAATAGGTGAAATTGAAAATGCAAGGGAGGATTTTGTGTTTCGGAGGAGATTTTTGAAACTGACAGCTACATTTATTTAGATTTTGGATGGTTGACATTCGCAGTAACAAGGAAACCAAGGTGCCAAATGAAAGCTGACATCAAGGGCTATCCATCCACATCCATTTTGTCTGGTTAAAAAGGAATTTTCCAGTTATTAGGATAGGTGAAATTGAAAATAAATGGGAGGATTTTGTATTTCTTAGGAGATTATCGATACTGATGGTAATATTTATTTAGCTTTTGGAGGATTAATAGTTGCAGTAACAAGGAAACCAAGGTGCCAAATGAAAGCTGACATCAAGGGCTATCCATCCACATCCATTTTGACTGGTTAAAAATGACTTATCTAGTGATTAAGTCAGGTGAAATTGAAAATACATGGGAGGATTTTGTATTTCTTAGAAGATTATCGACACTGATGGTAATATTTATTTAGCTTTTGGAGGATTGATAGTTGCAGTAACAAGGAAACAAAGGTGCCAAATGAAAGCTGACATCAAGGGCTATCCATCCATGTCCATTTTGACTGGTTAAAAATGACTTATCTAGTGATTAAGTCAGGTGAAATTGAAAATGCAAGGGACGATTTTGTGATTCAGAAGAGATTTTTGAAACTGACAGCTACATTTACTTAGATTTTGGAGGGTTGACATTTGCAGTAACAAGGAAACCAAAGTGCCAGATGAAAGCTGACATCAAGGGCTATCCATCCACATCCATTTTGCCTGGTTAAAAAGGAATTTTCCAGTGATTAGGATAGGTGAAATTGAAAATACATGATAGGATTTTGTGTTTCTTGGGAGATTATCGATACTGACGGTAATATCTATTTAGCTTTGGGAGGATTGATAGTTGCAGTAAGAAGGAAACAAAGGTGCCTAATGAAAGCTGATATCTATGGCTATCCATTTACATCCATTTGACTGGTTAAAAATCAGTTTTATAGTGATTCGGATAGGGGAAATTGTAAATACATCGAAGGATTTTGTGTTTCGGATGAAATTTTTGACACTGACAGGAACATTTATTTTGCTTTTGGTGGGTTGAAACTTGTAGTGACAAGGATACAAAGATGCCAAATGAAAGCTGACATCAACGCCTTTCCATTCACATCCATTTTGACTGGTTCAAAATGACTTACTTAGTGATTAGAATAGGAGAAACTGAAAATACATGGGAGCATTAAGTGTTTCAGAGGACATTTTTGACACTGACAGCAACATTTATTTAGCTTTCGGAGGGTTGACAGTTCTAGCAAAAATGAAACCAAGGTGCCGAATGAAAGCCCCCCCCCCCATAGCCCACTTCTAGCATGGCTACCAAGTATTAACAGGAAATGCAGGAAAAAAGATTCTAGATGCTTTTTTGAATTTGTGTCCTATTGCAGTCAAAAGACAAATTACTGCAAAGCAAGGGTTATTTCTGGCCACCTTGTTTACGCTAATTGTGGGTGAAGGGGGCAAAATTCTATTTTGTAGTTGCTCAATTTCTATTCAAGATGTCAAAAACCATCAAAATACACTCCTCACATCAAGTGACTCACTTGATGTCTTGGTGCAATCAAAAGCAAAGTTATCGCAAAACAACGGAAATTGGCGGCCATTTTGTTTGATGCTAATTATGAGTGAATAATTCATAATTCAGCTTTTTAGTGTCAAAATTTGAATTCAGTAGGTCAAAAACCTCTAAATGCACCTTCTGCTTGTTGCTCCAGTGCAATTAGAAGTCAAAATATAGCTAACAAGGGAAAATTAGGAAAAAATTGGCGGCCATCTTGTTTTATGCTAATTAGGGGGTTAAGGAGTCATAATTCAACTTTGTAGTCATCAAATTTGAACTCAGCAGGTCAAAAAACATCAAAATACACCTTTTACTTGTTGTCCTAGTGCAAGTACAATCCAAATTATCACTAAATAAAAGGAAATTGGTGGCCATCTTGTTTTATGCTAATTAGGGGGTGAAGGAGTCATATTTCAGCTTGGCAACAGTGAAATTTGAAATCTACAGAAAATTTTACATAAGAATCAATTTGTTGCCTGCTTCTACTAAAAAATGCCTAGGGGTGTTCACTTTTTTGAAAATGTGACCTGACTATGGACCTATGTTTGACAGCTTTTTCAATCACTAATCTTCGGATTAGTATAAATACTGGATGTAAAGCTTTTTAAAATCATTCATCCATCTATTTTCAAGCTTTAGGCCAGTATGTACATGATGACTGTTTTATTCAAGATTCTGGAATAAGATAAAGAAGACAATTACAGACCTTTGCCAATCAGGAAAAATAGAAAACACGATGCCTACTCTGTGATAACACACTACTATGACTATGATACTTCGACACAAAGAAGAAGAATTGTTAACAAAGAATTGTAGCAAAGAATCATTACAATATCACATTATTGTCATGGAAACAAGACAAAGGTATTACTATTATTACCATTGTGACAGATAGTTCTTTAGACGTCACTTAAGATCTCCCATTGGATGTTGCCCATCCATCATTTGCTCATTGCCACATCTCGGAATGTCATCTAAGACTCATCTTTTGGTCTGGTGCTCATAGGACTGGTCTATTGAGGGTATAGTCACTGGGGTCGGTTGTTGCATAATTATTATATCCCTGATAATAAGGAATTTTGAGTCTTTTTTTTCTTGTTTGATTCACTTGGAATAAGTATATCATATAGTTAGGGAGTAAATTTGAAATAAGTTGGTACATTTTGTAAAGGTTTTTTCATAAACTCTGTGGTGTTCTGTTTCTTCTTCTGCAGTATATAATATACTCCATGATTTAATGTAGGGATCTAGGCCTAGTAAGGACATTTCCTAACATAAATTGCATAAGTGTTTTCAACATAATATTTGAACACTTTATCTGAACATTTGCCTGCTCTCTTGTGCCCGTTTAGAAATAAAGAAATTTGAAAATTCTTTACTGACAAAAAAGGCATCTGTTTTATGGATTCTTATGGGAATGTGCAAGTGTGTTGCCTTTTTCCAACAGCATTCTTTGTAATTTTTTTGCCAACCAAGGCATTCATTTTCTTTCATTTTTGGACCAGAAACCCAAAAGGTCAAAGTTTGGGCTTGAGATGTCAAATTAACGGATTAAAGACAGCCTCTCCAATTTTGTTTTCTAAAAGGCTGAAGAAAGAAAAATGAGTTTCGAAGATGTTGTTGAGTCTGTCTAGTTGTATTAATAAACTAAGTCGATCCATAGATTTTTTGATGCAGTTTGAACATTTTATGTGTTATGTTTACTGTATAGTATTTGTAAGTAAATGCTGCAGGTAAAAAATCTGTAATGGAAAGCGATAAAATTTACATTTTGAAAAGTTGAATATCTTTGAGCTTTTTTCTGCGTGTTTGATGTAAGGAGAAGGGAGTTTTCTTACTTTAGTTTGAAAATTTGCTTTTTGCAGATTCGAACTTTAATCAAAGAAGTCCTTGAAATAGCATTCCATATACAGAAAAGTTTCTCCAGGTTGATCTTTTGTTGATTTCAAATATGGGACCAAGTTGGTTGGAACTTCACATATTTTGTCAGCACAGAAATAGAATTACAGTTGTACCAACAATAACTATAAGCCTGCTATGTGCAAGATAGTGTCCTTTTTGGACCAGATGAAGTATATCTTATCATACTACCTTATTTGAAACCGGTATGTCTAAGACTTATCGGGATACACCCCTTTACATACTTGGGTTAGATACTAATACAAAGATCTTCCAATTTGATGACCCTTAATGACATCCAACTTGGATGTTGCTCTTGATAGTCTACCAATAAATGCTTCCATGCAATTCCTGTATTCGAACTTTTATTCCCTTTATTTAAAAGAAATCATGTGCACACACAGCCATTTGTAGCAGAGGTAGTCAAAGATTAGCTTACTAATGTGGAACATTGGGCATGCTGCCTTTGTAAATGTCTCAGTAATGTCCCCATTAGAGATTATGTATATGTAGGGACCGAGATGTGTCTGATAGTCTATATTTATTAGCTACATTTTCATACCACATGGCTGAGTTTGGCAGACACGTAGCATTCTTTATCTTCAAATGGCTACTATTCTGTTCATCATAACATCTGGTGAGTATTTACGGCACCCTATCATGGATAAGGCAGTTTTAATGACTCGGAAGTGGCATTAATGAATTAAGACATTGGCCTAATGTGGGATGTGTAACAGATATGCTCAGGTCCTTGCAATAATGATAAATTACTAGACATGGTGGTGTAACATCGATTTACTGGTAACTCAACATGGTATCTTTGATTAAGGGTAGTATAGGTCGATAGTTTGTGAGTCGTATGTTATAGTGGCTATAGAGAATAAGCTCTGTTGAAAGTGTATTT
The DNA here is from genome assembly GCA_026936325.1 of Platynereis dumerilii. Lineage (NCBI taxonomy): Eukaryota > Metazoa > Annelida > Polychaeta > Phyllodocida > Nereididae > Platynereis > Platynereis dumerilii. The sequence goes on from JAPTHN010000069.1 coordinate 1,737,817, forward strand.
GGCTTTTGGCAGCAGGTTTTGGGTTCAATTCTACCTTCCTTCTAAATGGCCTCTGTAATGCTAAGTGCCAAATTGATGTCAAAATGGCCTCTTTGGTAAGAAGAAGATCCTACATATGCAGATGAATTTGACACACTTATCTCATCAATAAACTCTTTGTGAATGATTACTCCAAGTTGAATTTCAATGCTATATTTTTCTCTATTTTCCAGTGCCAAATACAGACTGTCAGTCTCTGTAAACCCCCCTTAAATTCCATCGCTTCATTAGTTAGCCGTCTCTGTTGAAATCTTAGATGCATACCACCTCCCACACGAATGAATACACTATCCACCTGAGTGGGTAGTTTGATGGAAGAGAATATTAATTGTATTTAAGGTAATTACCACTCACGTTATGCTGATGACTTGGAGGTGGGCCAGTTGAATTGAGTGATTGTCTGTCCAAAATGGATTGGTGTGAATTTAGTCTGAATTGGGTGTTTTACTTGTGAGTGACTCACAATAGTGGTGTTGCAGGATGATAGTGACTGGCGAGCTCTTGTTTTGCAATTCTTTGATAAAGTGGCTACTAAAGTCACTAACTGTAGGAAAATTAAATTAAATTTAGTTTGTATTATCACAGTAAGTGGAACATCACAGCTGTTGATTTAATATTAAAGGAATCAATTATATGATCAGGCTGATGCAGTCACTACTTGATAAAGTAACTGCTTTATGCAGTAAATGATGGCATTACAGTCCCTAAATAGTGCGGCTGCTGAAATGCGCTGGTTTATTACCTGCATGAACATCAAAAGCCGTAGTAACTCAGGGTGCTCCGATGGAGCCCTATATCTCAATAATCCTTATTTATCAGCAAGCCTTAAATGGACAGTAACTGCTAAAAGCCTGCCAAGTATCTGCATCAATCAGCTGTAAGATGCTGAGAAGTGGTTGCTGATGCAGAGATGGGCATGTTGTGGAATGTTGTGAATGATGTGAGTGTTGTTTGTTGTACAGTGTTATATCTCACTTTGTCACAAAATAGCCTGTGGCTACTGTTTTTTATTATGTTCCGTGACTTGAAATAAATATTTGTTATTGTTATTGTTAAATAAATATTTGTTATTATTTGTTATTGTTTTGGAAGAATGTTGTGGTTTGTTATTTAATTGTGCAGGTCTCTGAAGCAGTTGAGATGTTGCTCATAGAGATTTACTGACAAATCTTCTCTGACGAGGAATCATACCCGGGACCTCTGGTGGAACAGGCACATTGATCAACACCTTTGTCAAGTTGTCAACTTGCCCTTGACACCTACTGGGCTTGTCTCAAATTATACTCTGCAGAAGATGGTTCAATAGTGAATATCATATGCTCACTTACAAAACACAAGTATCACTTCACAAAACAACAGATAGCGAAACAAAAGAGCCACAGAATTAACTGACACAACATGAGCAACATAAGAAAACCAACAGTACACAAACAGAACATGAGTAGCTGACAAGAAGTTGTCAATATTTCCCGAGTGTTTGTCAAGCTTGGGTAGCCAGGAGAACACCACTAGAGCTGTATTGAGAAACATGTTAGACAAGTTGTTATTGAGAAGGTAAAGGTTGTTTGGATGTTGTGTTTGGATGTATGCTACTGGGTGGCCAAGATGGTAAGGTGCTAACCAAAATCATCTTTGTGTCTTTCTCTTGAAGCAATCCATGGTTGGTCAGGTGAGCAGTTGGGCGTGTGTGTAGGCAGGTTCGTTGCGTTTAAGTAGAATGTGTGAATTTATTATATCACAGTGTCTGGACTGGAATTTGATGAGCACTGTGAAAAAGATCACCCTGTGAGGTTGTGGATATAATTGTTTAATACCCTAACTGGAACTCTCTAATCCTCAGCACATTTTGAACAACAACAAACATATGACCCAAAAAAATGTAGAATGCAAAGATTAATATGTTGGTCTGTTGTAGGTCACAAAAGCATAATATTGTTTGTGTACATGCAGCCTAACTCTGACTAGTAATAGATAACGCCCTCGTTTGTGACGATATGCAATATATCCGAGGGCTTTAGCCTGAGGATTATTGCATATCGTCACAAACAAGGGTGTTATCTAACTTAGTGATACCACTAAGTACAAAACAAATTAATTTAAATTTCTTTGTTTGCCTTCAATCCTTCTTGTTTGACAACATTTCATTGTATTTGTTGCACATTCATGTTCCTCAGTTAATTTGAAGGTTGGCAGCCCTGAAGGCAACAGGACAGAATTCTTTGTTCTCAGGAAATAATACATTAATTTGGTAGATAGAAAGATAGATGGAAAGATAGATAGAAAGATCAATAGATACATAGAAATAACACAATACATTAATTTCATAGATAGATAGATAGATAGATAGATAGATAGATAGATAGATAGATAGATAGATAGATAGATAGATAGATAGATAGATAGATAGACAAATAGATAGACAAATAGATTGATTGACGGATAGATAGATAGCTAGGTCGATAGTGCAGCACTCTCAGCCAAGGTCTGTTTGGTGAGACAGGTTATAACAGTTGCTGAGGAAATTTCTATTTTGAATTTATAAAATACATTAAAAAAAATAATAGAAAGCAAGGAGCAGGGGTTGGGGGGCGGCAGCCCCCGAAATAAGAAGAAGCAGGGGTTCGGGGATGGTAGCCCCCGAATTAAGAAGAAATAATAATTCTTTGAGCTTGCCAAATAGGGCCAAAATTGTTGGTCTGCTGCTCCGCAATTTTTTTTTGCGGCTTGCCTATCCAAAATGAACTATTTTATCAAGTGACCTTAATTTCAGATATTGATATAATAAGAGTGAATGCAGCCTTTTCATTGAGACCAGTTACACTTGATACAATCTTCTTCCTTGATTACTGTCTGTGTTGTTCAGTTTTAATCCTTTGTTGGTCAGTTTTGTTTCAGTGTTTCCTTCAATTTTGTCAACTTGTAGTCAGCCAAGCATGCAATATCATGGTCAGGTGTATGAACTGTGATATGCAAATATCAAAGCGAAATCCTGGCTTCTGATTGGCCAGAAAAAGCAAACAGTGGTATAAATTCACTTAAAGCTTCTAAGGGATAAGCTAGCAACATACTTATGTGTAATTCTGTGGTCTTCTTCCATTATTGTTCAGCCATAAAAACATTAAAGCCAGATGTGCTCCACTGGAAATATATAGAAGAACATTAACTCAGGTGGAAATTTTGTAGTAAATCAACTTTTCCTATTTTGTTTTACTGATTATGGCATGGTGTGTTGTTTAGTATTAGTAACTGCACTTGCACAAACTTCTGAAAAATTATCATTGGCTCTTATCTCTCATTTAATATCTAACTACTCTTCACTCCAACTCTAGCTTAGACTATAAAAGCTAAAACTTACACAAGAACCCTGATTGGTTTTTTGGGCGTGCCCTCTATACCATTTCTTTTAGGTTTTGCTGTAACCGTAATTGAAATGAAAACCTTCAATGCAAAAACCTCAATGGTTGTTCCAAAAACTACTTGGTATTGAAAAAAATAACACCAATTGCACTACATGATTTAATCATTACTAAAGCCTACACGTAGCTGAAACAAAGCTACTAGTTACAGTACATTCAAAAATAAAGTATGACTACCCCAGCAGGAAGGAAGAATCAGCCACTAGGGGAGAGCGGGGCACAGTGAGACACTTTTTTTATTTTCAAGTGTTCCAAAATGTTGGCAGTAACCAGTTAAATGAGATCAGGTCCACATTATAGGTAATGATGTTGGGTATATTATAAAGTAGTTTCAGGTTCCTACCTTTTACAGGTTTGGAGAAATTTTCAGTTACATCCATGCTCGTTAAGTGTCTCACTGTGGCCCGTGGGCGGGGCACAGTGAGACAGCAGGTGGGGCACAGTGAGACAGGGTATCTGCTGCCATAACCGCCGATCCTCGGGACCTGCGGAATTGTTCTATCAATTGTTGCTACAGAAACTACTGTACTGATTTTTTAGGTCTGTTTTTGAGCATGTTTCGAAACTTCATCGCACAGGACACATGCACGACTTATTTAACCTGCCGCACCTGTTACATACTAATCAAAATTCTTTCTGATGCTTCTCTTTGGATATGACTCACTAAAATCAGTAGTTTTTTACACTGAATTTTGTTTTTAATAGTGAATTGCGAGCTGTGCATCACATTCAGGTCATTTCAAGTGTATTTAGTGATGTCTCACTGTGCCCCGCCTTAAACTGTCTGACTGTGCCCCACACAGCTTTCTTTTTAAAATGTTTTAATCCTGTGCACCGGATGCCTGCATTGTGGTTCATCGTCTCACTAAACTAAGACAAATGACCAAAGTTTGAATCCCTGGCAATTGATTAGCATTATCCCATTTTTCTTGGGAATTATAACAAAAAGTCGTTTAGCAAAATTATTTACTTTTACTGGCTAAAAACCAAAATATTGAAATTCCACTCTCGATATGCTGTGTAGGCATTCCGGATATAGGTCAGACTCTCACTTACTTACTTTTTGTTTTATACAAAAGAGGGTTGATGTGTAAACAGTACCAATTAGAATGGCACGGGCTTTGTCTCACTGTGCCCGCCGTCTCACTGTGCCCCACTCTCCCCTACTTTACCCTTTCACAAATTTTGGCTACCCCTGAATCACTTCCTACCTTTGCCTACTTGAAAACTACCAAATTTAAACAACACCAATTCAAACTCCATAACCCCCAGTGTGTTTGATTTCTTTGATATTGTGCCCCTTTTCTAATTGCAGTTGCATTGGTAGCTGTCTTAATAGAGTTTTTAATATGGGCTAAGGTAGGGTGGTCCAAAAACGCTTTCTTCTAAATTTCTCTAATTTGAATCTTGCATTGTGATCTTATATCTACAGAAGGTATTTAGTGAAAATTTCAGCAAAATCAATTAATATTTAGAGGTGGCACAAAGCCGTTGAAGTTTAACATGCGATTCGCCTGCAGCAGACCTCAAAATCATCGGTATTTGCAAATCTTGCAATAATGTCCAATTCCTTTGATCAAATAACTTTTTTTCAAGGATGCCCAGATATTCTTTATGACTTACAAAGTTTCGTAGAAGGTAAGCATAGATATTACATGGGTCAATTATCAAGCATTTTTTCATAAAAAGAGGCAAAAATAACCTCCAGATATTACTTTGCCATGCCAACTTTATCATATACTAAAATACCGCAAAAGAATATTCACTTCGGAGAGAGATCTGGGAAATTGACAATTTTTTCAGTTGTGCGAATGGGGAATTACATGATAAACTTCAAAGGCTTTGTGCCACCTCTAAAAATTAACCGATTTAGCTGAAATTTTGCGTGTGTTTGTTTTACTTATATGGTTCATCAATTTCCACTTTCAAATTGGGGGTTTTAGGAGATTTGATTTTTCCCATAGGAATGTGGACCACCCTAGGCTAAGGTTGTTGTAAGGAGTCAAAGGTAGTTGTAAGGAGATTTAAACAGAAGACTTCTGACAGAAAATGTTCTTACTTTGTTTTGGGTTGTACTGTATGTTAGAGTGAAGCTCCATGGACTGTTTATAGTTGTGCAGTGATCTGTTAGGTAGCCATGTTAATTTATTATGATGAAACACTCCTAAGCCCTGCAGCCATGCCCTGGGGGAAGCTCAAGTTGTGATGTTGGCCTATAGAGCAAATTGTTCATAAATCACCAGTATTTAGGGTCTCAAGGATTTTCTTACTGTATTTATGGCTACTGGTTGACTGGCCTCATACATTTTCTCAGCCATGTGAGGAGAAACGACACCGCAGGACTATGAGGTTGTATGATTCACAGTTTGAGAGGACATCTTCTGAATTATGCTCTTCATTTGCAATTGAGAAAGGGTTCTGTGCTGTTGTTTGTCATAACTACCACAAGGTGTCCTGTCCGAGTATACTTGTATCATCTTAAATACTATTTGATTGAAGAAGAACAAGATCATTCTTTGTGTAGATGTTAATCATTCCTAGATCCAAGCAAATTGTATTTAATTAGAATGATTTCGGTGAAAAAAGCACAAGACATACATCTGAACGAAATGTTGCTGTCCATGCTATGAATTCTCTAACACAATCTTCTTATTGTTCATATCAGAATTCAAGAAAGTTCTCTATATGTATAAAGTGTTTCATTTCCACATCTTGGTATCTCAAAAGAATTCACATCTGCTCTTCAAAGTGTCAAATTGCATTTTATCATTCAGGCATTGTGCTTGTTTCAAATTTCTCATGATTCGGAGATTTCTTTTGGACAGAACACATGAAAGTGTAGCATGTTCATGCACTCTGAACATCTTCTAAATGTCTATGTATTATGACAGACCTTGAATATGGTCTGAACGTGGTTTGAAGCATGTTTGAGATATTGCAGGCTCTTAGTGAACTGTCAAGTTTCTTTGAAAGTTCCTTTGAACTTTGCAACATTGAAGCATAAAGAGGTGTCTCAAAAGAGATTCTTTAATTTCGCTCATAAGAGAATACGTCTCAGAACATCTGCATTGATTGATGAAACATGTAGCAGTGGTGAAAAAAGATCCTCCCAACCAGCCAATTATGAAGTGAGAGTGTCCAATAGCAATTCTGGCTTAAACAGCTCTCCTGCCTCATCCATCTTTCTGCTGCTATTGAGCATTGGGGGGGGGGAGAGAGGTTAGCACTGTTGCTGATAGTGTTTTTGATGCTGAGATAAGGAGGGAGGACAGCTCTGTTTGAGCTATGTGTATTGGCGGTCGTTTGCTGGATTAGAGCTCTGGTCAGTACAGGCTGTACAGCTGGACTTGTGCAGGGTAGCAGTTTCAGTCATCATTAGCTTAATTGCTGTGAGAACCTTCTGTTTTTACTAGTCCACCAGATGCATAAATGATAAATACAGGACATACACCCACGGTCATCCCTCTGTCTGCTTTTATCCACATTTGTTCTCTGGAATACAAACAGCCAAATATGATTTGAAGACATTCTAATGCGGACATTATTGGTATCTTGCAAATTTTAGGATTATTCTGATTTCACAAAGACAAAATGTATTCTGTTTTGTTCAATGAGAAATAAAATGATAAATTAATGACAAAATGAAAAAGCATAAATCAGTCTTTGTAATTTGTCATACGATATTCCTTTTTACAAATTTCAACAAATTTTGCATTTCAAATTATTTGAATATTAATATTCATAACGAAATTGTGAATGGAAGAATTTTATTACAAATATGAAATGTGATATCAAATTTATTAAAGAATCATTCATCAATTTTCTGTAAATTTGTTGTTAATCATTACAGATTAATATTCGCCCCTAACAACTGAATATTTATAAGGCAACCTATTGTTACGTATTGTATGTTCGTAATATGCAATGTCATAAATGTATTATATTTCCAATAAATTAAGGAAATTGTAAGATATCGCACTTAAAATATTATACCTTTAGTAACGTACATTGTGTAAACACCTTTGTGGTCTTTTTGCTGAAACAATTCCATGTAGACAGATACAATTACGGCATAATTTTGTAAACAACTCAAATTTATAAACGTCAGAACATGCCTGTCTTAAAAAATCTTTAAATCCAGTATTCATGGACTTGGTACAATGGTACATTGTGACTTCACATTAGGCAAAGAGCGGTAGGGGATTAGCTCAATTGGTATGCTCTGGTCTTCATGATGGATGATAATTCAAAATTCTAAATCTGGTGCCAGGAAATTCAGAAAAAAGTGTTTGCAGATTTACTTGATATGGGTATTTAGGCCTTTTGGCTGTATTCTAGGTGTCAATTTTCTTTTAAACAGTAACAGGGACTAAAACTGTTGACGCATTGGAATAACATTCCGGTGGGAAATTGTTGACATAGGAATTTGGACATGTATCTGTCTAATTTTCTGAATAGCAAACTGCTGAATTTCAAGGTTTTGTTGCTTGGCCCTTGGCATAATCATGTCTTCAGTGGACTTTCATGAGGAAAATCCCTGGTGGATGTCATTCTGATGAGATGCTAAATCGGTGGCCCTTTATAAACACTCTGCGAGGAAAAATGCCCTCACTTGGCAGCATTCTGAGGACTCCCGCTCTCTCTCTCCAATCTCATCAAACACCCAGCGTCCGGAACTGAGCTTAAAGGCTTTTCTATCTGTGTATCTACCTATCTGTCTATCTTTCTATCTATCCATCAAGTGTTAAATAGTCAAAAGTTTAATACATTTAAGACACAATTTAAATCTTAGAATGAAGTGGCATGATTATGAAATGAATAATTTTGTCATTTATCTTGAATCATTTCAATACTTTATCTTGCTTGAATTTGCAATTGAAATCTACATGGTCATCAATCACACTTGAGGATTGTTAGATAAGTTGAAATATTGTGGAAGAAGCAAGTTCACCCAAACCCAATGATATTCCTATGCAGCAGAGAGTGCATAATTTGGCCACATATAATCATACAAATTCATTTAAGAAATTGGAGTAAACATGCATGTTTCAAATCTTGAAAGTGGAAAATAGGCCATTTGAATTAAGCTAAGCGACAGGTATACGGTTCAGACAAATTTCACTGTGTATTTAAAGTAAATTCACGACATTTAAACCAGAAACACATCAACACATTTCGAGCAATTCCAGCTTTTATTCACAGATTCACGTTTCCACCAAATAACTCACAAAATGATTCACTTTATCGTTTGCTTAATTGGGAAATTATTCTCTAAATTCCCAATGCACCGTGCTGTTATGAAAATTGTTTTACTAAATTTTAAATATATTTTGTTATCATTTTGAAGTGTTTCTGACATTTTTTATTGTTATGAAAGTTTTTAGATCAAAATTGTGATTAATTATGGTTGAATCAATGAGTAAAATCAAGAAAATTATAGTGAAATGTTTGCACACTACAAATTTACAAACCAATAGTCCAATACTCTTATTTACTGATTCTTTTTTTTTCCATGGCAATTCTACCACATCTATCCAGTTGTTATTTGGAGACGTAAAATCTATTATATATTTTATTAGGATCTATGTGCCATGGCAGTTAAAGCTCTCTAATCTAATAAAGTGTCTTAAAATGCCTTGAAACACTTCACATGCATGAAGAGCCTGAAGAGAGTACTATAATAATAATAATAATAATAATAATAATAATGATTTATATAGCGCCTGTTCGAAAGTGACTTTGCTCACCGACGCTGAAACGATAATAACTTCAACTGTAATAGATTTTGAATAAATGAGTTTTAAGATTTTTCTTGAACGCTTCTAATGTTTGTTGTTGTCTAATTTCATTTGGTAAGCCATTCCAAAGAGTAGGGCTAGAGACGCTGAAAGCTCTGTTTCCCCAATTATTCTTGATGTCTATACTAGGGGGCCTAAGTAGGCTCATTTCAGAGCTTCTTAGTAGGCGAGGGTTAGGTTTTTTGCGACACAGCAAATCTAACAGATATTGGGGTGCATGTTTGTTCATGATTTTCCATGTCAAAGTCATAAGTTTGTATTTAATCCTGGCTTCGATGGGAAGCCAATGAAGGTTTTTCCTTTTTATCTGTTACATGATCTCGCCTCTTGAGTTTTTCTATTAGCCTTACAGCAGAATTCCGCTCAACCTGGAGTTTATTAATAGATTTAGCTTTAATTCCATATAGAAGTCCGTTCCCATCAAGGGTTGAATGTTTGGGTGCCATTCTCGATATTAATTTTCAAATCTCATCACCGCTCAATGGGGCGCTCATAACCCGAAATGTTTGAAGTGCCGAACCTGAGAATTCTTCTGAACCTACGTTTACATTGTTGCCATAATTGATAGATTCACTACCATCAAGTTTTTGTCGGATTTTAGAGATCTTACTTTCGAAAAAGTCAGAGAATTCTGCCACCAAAACTACATCTGTTTTATTTGGTGGTAAGGGTAAATCCTGATTCCTATGTAGGGCAGTGTTCACAATTTTAAAGAGCGCTTTTGAGTTTCCCTTATTCTCATTAATTTTCTTTGTCAGGTCCCTCCTGCGTAAGTTTTTCAAGTGGCTATTAAGCTCATTTCTTTTCTCCTTGAAAATAGCCAGATCAGAATCACGTCCTGTTTTACGCCACCTTTTCTCTGCTTTTCTTTTGGCCGACTTAAGAGATTTTACATCTTCAGTATTCCAAGGTGTTGGCTTCCTCACTCGTATAAACTTTTCTTTTTCAGGAGCTTGTTTATCTAGTACTTCAGTTGAGCCTTCATAGATAGAAATCAACTCATCTAGCAATTTACTATTTTTCAAGCCTTGCTCCCATTTCTTCATTTTTGATGAGAAGAAGTGTCTTAGATACAGCTTAAATCGATTAAAGTCCATATTACGAGTTTTCCTATATTTTACACATTTTACAGTACGTTCTTGAGACGATAAATTCAGGTCCATTAAAATGGCATTATGATCTGAAATGAGATCGTCAACCTTGCATGATCGAATGATAGGGCAGTTTGCTCCGGTAATAACAAGATCGAGTGTGTTACCGTCTACTTGAGTTGGACCATTTACATGTTGTACAAGATTGAACATGGATAGAATATCATTGAATTTCCTGGCATTGGCAGCTTCAAGACAATTCACATGAAATTTAAAATTGCCAGTTATGAGCAGTTTCTTCTTATCACCTTGAAATTGTGCAACCAAATCTGTAAATTCATCAAAGAAATCAGACAGAACATAAGGATTTTTCGCCGAAGGTTCGGGACGATAAACCAGGAGGACCACCAACTGAGAATTAAATTCGAGTGCTAAGTGTTCAAATGTTGAGCTGGGTTTAGTATCAATCTTTTTCACTGGAATATTAGATTTATAGAGACAGCCGACACCACCACCACTCCTTCCCTGCCTAGATTTCAGCACAAATCGAAAAACACCATTGTTTTCGAGTTCACCAATCTCAGAATCAGTATCATTCAACCAGCACTCAGTGAAGAGCATTACATCTAGATCATTTTCTGCTCTATAATCATTAACCATTTCAGTCTTATTTCTGAGACTCCTAACATTGCACTATTTCTCTCAAATGAGTATGAAGGAGTGAGAGGTTTCAATAAAAATGAATAAATGACAATTTTTGAGAGTTTTATGTGCTCTGCAAAAGATACTGGGGATTGAGGAGTTTGAATTGAGGCTTAGCTGAAAACTCAGTAGCTTTATTAAAGTCTGGTAAACGTGTTTAGAATGAAAGCAAGTGGAAATGAGGTTTTACTAAATTCCTGTTAAATTCTGAAGCAGTTGCAATTTGAAATGAGTTATTTGTAAGATTATTACACTGCAGAGAAACCTTTGTAACTCAAAACTCAAAACATAACTTGTGAGACTGTTCGTTCTGTTCAATTGGGAAGAGAAAGTATGGTTGGTGATAGGATAGATAGATGGATGGATAGACAGATAAATAGATAGATATAGATAGATGGCCTTCATAGACTATATCTGGGTTGGTAAGTAGATAGTCACTTCTTAACCTTCAGCTGCATTGCATATTTCTTAATTTTGTGGTCTTTCATCAAAGCAAAACTATTGTGAACTTTTAAAGCTGTTTTAACCATGTTCTAACTCTGTGGAAGGCCATTCAGTTAACATATGTCCAGAGTGTGGACATGAGGGATGGCCAAGGGCTAATAACAGGGGCTAATTCAGTCACTGTAGCTAATTCAGCCGATGTCGGTCAGCCAATTTAGTCAGCAGAGGCTAATCTGGCCTTTGACTTGGTTTGAGCTATGCAAGAGGCTTTGGACAGACTACCATTGACAACACGTTCAACCCCAAACAGATGCAACTGCACTCTGGAGGTGTCTCCCTTTAACTCTTTAGATGATTGATGAGGCAGAGGTCATGTGGCTCTGCCGCAAGAGCCAGGATGTGGTCATGTGTCAAGCAAATGAGCTCCACTTGTGGCCAATATCCGAAACTCCTGTGTCACTTTGATAGAACATGTGATGAAGGCTGTGAATGAATGAAAGAGGGCAAGAGGAGAGGGTAGTGGTTGGCTGTGGTCAACACTGTGTCCTAAACTCGTCAGGACAACATTTACTCATTGACTGCACTGAATGCAACATACATTTACGTTGTGTTTAAACTATTGTTCAATTTATCGTATACAGGCTCAAGAGATTATATGAATGAAACCCTTCCTAGTTTGTTTGAATAGTTCAGAATTATGTTGTTTTCTTGATTTGTTCAGATTGATGCAGAGAAATAAGAATACCATTGAAGAAATTGAATGAAGAAAACAAAGCTGTTGAATCTTGCATTTTTATTTGCATAGCATATTGCAAGATGGTTCTTTAATACAATAGGCTGGTATTTTATCATTGCAACACATTAACAGTTTGCTACTTCCGGTAATCTGAAGTCTGTAACCAGACACTCTCAATCCATCAAATTATTTTCTGTTGCCAACGAGTTTATGTTAATTCCTTTGTCAAGTCGATGTTTATTTGTTGGTTCTTTGGTTCTAAGTATTTTAGCAGTAAGGGGACTATTAAGTCTGAAGAAAAGAATTGTAGAGATTCCTAAACAAATTAACTGAATTGAAGTATGCTGAGTTCCACTGCATTTTTGTTAGTACCTTGAGTGAAAAGTTGAAGAATTGCAGGGTGTTTCTTCTGGGCCAAAGCTGCTGTCAAACTTTGCTGCTAGTTTTGTTTGACAAGAATTTTTGTCTGTGCAGCTTGTTTGAAATTGCTGTTAACGCCTTTCACCAGCTCATGCATTGGATTGGCAAATATTTAAGGCAGTGGAAAAACGCCTTAGAGGGTGAAAACAGAGTTCATTGCTCCCTGGATCCAAGTGGGTTGAAGCCATCTTACAATTTGTGTAGACGTATATTTGGCAGTTGGGAAGGAACTTTGTTGGTAGCAGGATCTGTTGGTTGTTTTGTTTGGTTGCTTAGTCCGAATGTAGGTAGATATGAGCCTATTTGGGTAGATTAAGCTGTAAAACTTGTCATAGGTAGATAAATAGATGGATAGATAGATAAATGGTGAACTTAATGGGAGTGAACTGTCCACATAAAAAAGTACAGTACAAATTTCTAAATGTGGCTCAACTTAGCTGTCTATAGCTATTAATTACTAGTCTTATCCATATCTATCCAAAGCTATCCATTTGTATTCATTTGTATACACAAAAAAGCTCCTTACCCCTTGTTTAAACAACAGTAATTGTGGATAGCTATGGATAGCTATGGATAAGGGTAGCCAGGTTTAGCTTAAAATGGCTATAGATAGATAGCTAAGGCTAGATTTTTTAAAAACAAATGACAAGCCACTTTTAGAAATGTGTACTGTATGATGAATTTGGATTCCCAACCTCAATTTTGTTCCACAATATTTTCTTGGGGTATTTTAATTGGCTGGTTTATGAATAAATTCATAAAATTCATCAAATATGCATTGAATACTTCCGATTCGTAATTAATATTCATGTAAAAAAGAGGAACCCAATTATACTTTAAGTAATAAGTATATTGTGAATGCTTAGGAAGCATGGAGTGCAACTGAACAAGGTTTGGCAAGAAAAATATCCTAACAGGGTACATAAGACAAATGTATGCCTTTTTTACATAAGAAAATTAAAAATTTTCAAGCAACATTATTTCACGTCTTACAACAACCATAAGTGCGTGTCCTTTTTCAAACTGTTCATATTATACCAGTGCACTTATTGGTCATTTCTGCACGACTATCCATAATATTCTCCAATGAGGGGCCACTGTCTTGTCTGTAGTTACTGGTCAATGACTTGCTTTGAAAGTTAAATGTTTCCTATTCCATTTCACTGTTTTATCTCTAGGTGTCGCTCCTGCGTGCTATGTTTCTCAAGTCATCACATACCTAAAACTCACTCTCTCACTGCCATTCTTACTCTCACCATGTGCATTACCATGGGTACTATGCTAGTTACTATATTTGTTAGTGATACAGATTGGCAGGAGATCCATGAATTGACCAATCTTGTTAAAACCAGAATAATAGCTGTACATGTTAGCTGTACATGTACATTTGTAATACTGATTACATGATTTTATGTACTTGTTCTTATGAACAAATAACCAATCATTGACAGAAGGTCAAAAGATCTGTCATGTAATGGCTATAAAAGGCACATCCAATAACAACTTCCTTGACTGCTATGCATTCAGCAAATGATCAAATGATCACCAAGTGCTAATGATGCAAATTCAGAGGCATGCTTGATCCAAAATGAATCTCTCCAGATCCAGCATTTCCAAATATAACCGCCATTAATTCATAATAATTGCATGATTTCCCAACTCGGTTTATCTGAGGATTTTGGTTTCAATTTCCGATCATGTCTGTAGCTATGAGCCACATGTTACTCCAGCAGTTGATTTCACTCGAGCCAATTTCTGGGTTAACCATCAAAAATCGCCAAATTGAAATTGACAGAACAACTAGTGCACCCATTACCCAAGCTTGCTCTGCAGAATGAAGCTCATTTAGGATCGCGGTAAAAACCTGTTGTATTTACTTTCTCGTAAGGCTCATCTCAAACTCTCAATTGATTGTCAGTTATGCTCAGCCGCAGGATGGTAGGGGAAAATTACATTCTTTGTGTTTTATTGCCTAACACTGTGCCAACACTGAGTAGGGCAATGTGTGCTGTTGTCTCCTACAATCATGATGGCAGCCGCATTTTTTAGCTGTGGAGGAGGAAAAATGATGGACAAATAAGTTAAACTGAAATTATATTCCTCAGTTCAATGTACACTCTTGATCAAAATGCTGGAATAATTTGAATTTTCAAGGTGTCAGGATTTCAAAGTTCTAAAATTGGTGATTGAATGCGTGGAATTGCAAAGATTTTTTCCTAGGACATTAGATTTATGTATATATTATATCATAAACCATTTTTAGTTGCTGAGGATAATTTGAAAACTTTCTTTGGGTGAACCTGAAAAATTGACAATTTTTAGTAAAAAATCATCAAAAATCGCATCCTGGATCAACAACACAGACATAAAATTTCAACATATGCAAAAAATGCCAACTTAATCTTGATGTGTACAACCAAAAAACATAACAATATCATGTTGAATTTCACATTCATTGACCGCCGCCTTCTCTTGACTGGACATTGATTCCGCCAACCAGTTTTTTGCTTCTTTTTGACTGATATGACCATTCTTCAGTGAAAGTCACTTGCACCCGGTCCAGATTACTTGGCTGGACCTCAATCTTGTATGCAGAATGGTCAAAGATGTCCGTATAATGTTATTTAGGTTCATATCAGGTGAAGCTGCCAATAACGGCAAATTGCCAATTTTTTCAATTTTCACAGTTTAGAAGGATTTGTGGTGCCCTACAAGCTTGTGCATTGCCATAGATGGATAAAATGTTTCAGATGAAGTGTTTTCTACACTGAGGTACCATTTCCTCTTCCAACAAACTTGGATAGGAGACAGCCTGGACGTTTCTATTCCATACTACCAGAAACAAATTGCTGTCGTAATGGATGACACCCAAAACAAGCCCTGAACTGCTACCCTGAGCCCTTTTGCCTTGAGCCAGTATTCGGACTGTATCTGGCCACCTTCGCATCCCACAAAAATTTCTCCATAAGCTCTGTGAAACATGTACAAGCATATATTGACTGGTGTGGAATTTACTTGAAAAATTCTAAAAATATTCCAGCATTTTTGTCAAGAGTGCACACTTGTGGGAAGAGGAAACATTACGCCAGTGTCGAGAACACTTCAGTTGAACCATTTTAACCATTTATGGCAATGCTCAAGCTTGTAGGGCACCACAGATCCTTCTAAACCTTGAAAATTGAGATAATTGACAATTTGACGTTATTGGCAACTTCACCTGATATGAAACTAAAGAACTTTTTACGGACATCTTTGACCATTCTGCATGCAAGATTGAGGTCCAGACAAGTACTCTGGACCAGGTGCAAGTGACTTTCACTGAAGAATGGCCATATTAGTAAAAAAAAAGCAAAAAACTGGTTGGCGGAATCAATGTCCAGTCAAGTGAAGGCGGAGGTCAATGAATATGGAATTCAACATGATATTGTTACGTGTTTTGGTTGTACACATCGAGATTAAGTTGGCATTTTTTGCATATGTTGAAATTTCATATCTGTGTTGTTGATCCAGGATGTGATTTTTGATGATTTTTTACTAAAAATTATAAATTTTTCCGGGTCACCCAAAGAAAGTTTTCAAATTATTCTCAGCAACTAAAAATGGTTTATGATATCATTTATATGTAAATCAAATGTCTCAGGAAAAAACCTCTGCAATTCTGCACATTTGACGACCAATTTTAGAACTCTGAAATCCTGACACCTTGAAAATCCAAATTATTCCAGCATTTTGATCAAGAGTGTAGTAGCCTAGTAATAATAGTTTTTGAATAAATTCACCAAATATGCATTAAAAACTTCTGATTTGTAATAAATATTCGTGCAAAAAATATAGAACTTGTAATAAATATTCATGCAAAAAATGTAGAACCTAATTACACTTTAATTAATAAGTATACCATGGGTGTGCTGGGGTTATGGAGTGCAACTGTGTTACCTTTAACATGAAAGATATCCCTGATAGGCTACACGAGATGAATAGTTTACTTTTTTCTGGAAAGAAAATCAAGACATTATGATACATGAGCATTATATTTATGAATATCAGACATTCAGACTACCTGGCTAAGTTTATGCGCTTAAGCAATATTAACTGTATACATGTGTTACTGCATAAGTCTGTGAAATATAGATATCTTTGTACTTGGAGTAAGAAGTTTCTGTCAAAAATCAGCAGATTAAAAAGCAGATGATCAGCTTTAAAGGCAGCAGCAGTTTGCAGCACAGGGTCGATGCTGCACGGCATCTGCTATTGAAAATTTTGTCATGGGATGTTTTGAGAAAACAAGCAAGGTTTCTCAATGCCGGCCTTGCATGTAGCTTATTAGCGTCTTTGGAGCTTAAATAGCCCAAGCTGAGTGTTCATCTAGCTTTTCTTTCAACACAATTGAAGGAATTACAACAAAACTTCAGGGCTTCAGATAGTCCGTGAGCCAGAGCCTGATTTTTGGCTGATCGGTATCAAAAGGGTGGGCTCAAGTTATCATACCTTTTCGGAAAGCTGGGAATCTCAGCTTTCAGAATATGTATGATAACCTGGTATCCACGGGAGCTTCCGGGAGTTAGAGCACTTTTAAGGAGACAAGATCAATATTTTTCTGAGAGAAACAAAAACTGTTATTTTCAATAACTAGGGATCAAATAATGGTATAAGAATTATTTAAACATCTGGGCATATGTTTATGAATATGGGGAATCAGATTTTGGGGTTATTTTTCTGATTAAAGGTCAAGGTCATCCGTCAAGGTCAACTAAATCACAAAATATTGTCAAAAATAGAATTTAATGAAGTTTGCATTTCATGGGTGGGATCCCTATGGCAATAACTTGTGATTTCTAGCTACAGCACTTTAGTAGAAGTACTCAGCTCTAATTTGATACCATTTTTGCACGATTCCGATGTCTCATAAGGTTCCAATGACATAAAATGCACACCGCGGTCCTGTTCGTATGATCAACAAAATTCAGAGATTTTCTCATAATTCAAGAATGAATGAAGATATTACAATGCTTTAACTGTCCAGAAATATGTTTATTTTGTTGGTAAATAGATTCCAATGCTTAACGTCTTGATACAAGGTCAAGGTCACTAGTCAAGGTCAACTAAATCACAAAATATTGTCAAAAATAGAACTTAATGAAGTTTGCATTTCATGGGTGGGATCACTATGGCAATAATTGGTGATTACTAGCTGCAGCAATTTAGTAGGAGTTCTCAGCTCTAATTTGATACCATTTTTGCCCAATTCTGATACGTCATAAGTTTCCAATGACATAAAATGCACACCGCGGTCCTGTTTTTACTACAAACAAAATTCAGAGATTTTCTCATAATTCAAGAACAAATGAAGATATCACAATGCTTTAACTGTCCAGAAATATGTTTATTGATGTGGCAAATATTCCAATGCTTAATGTCTTGATACAAGGTCAGGGTCACAAGTCAAGGTCTAATATGTCTTTAAAAAGTGGCAAAAACTAAATTTTTAATGACAATTATGTTGTATTTGTTGGATTTTAATAGGCCATATGGATGGATCTTTGCTTTTGATCTTTAGCAGGGTTCCTTACCTTTAATATGATACCATACATGCCCAGAATCAATGCATTGTAAGGTTCAAAATTATTGACGTAAAGCGCAAACCATTATATCATCTTGAGTTTGTGATGGACTAAAAAAAAAATTCAAGAATAAATAATGATATCTAAATGCTTTAAATGTCCAGAAATGTGTTCAATGAGGTGGCAAAATGTATTCAGTGCTAACTGAATAAGGTGAAGGTCATCAGTCAGGGTAAAATATATCTTTAAGAATGGTCAAAACTAATTTTCTGTAGCATTTGTTTTGTATTGTGGGTTTTTAGGAGTCAGTAGAATAGAATAGAATAGAATAATATTTTATTAAAGTCTCACCTCAATATTTATACATCATCATAATAAACAAACATGTTAAAAATATTGAGCCAGTCATATTGACTTACGAGAGACTAGAATGAATCATATCACAGTATAAGTATATATAATATTTTAAATTATCACATAAAAACAGGATAAAATACATAAGTTATCTTAAAAACGTATAAAACTGTCATAAAATATTAAAAAGATATTAATACATGAGGCACCGTCTTCTATTTAGCATATCACAGATGGCTTTGGCACAATCATACATAATGTCAGGTTGGCTCAAGACAAAAATCAGCTTTTCAGTATCAGATTTTAACATAAAATTCACATCATGGGTACATGCAGAATCAAATAGCAGTTGTCTAATGTCTGAATACTGTTCACAACGAATAACAAAATGTTCTTCGGACTCAGTCTCGTTGGCGTTACAAAAAGCACAGATCCTTTCCTCTATTGGTACAGGTGGTCTCTCAAAACGGCCAGTCTCTAACCTGATAGGGGCTGTTCCTGATCGAACCTTCGCCATGGCGGATCGAAATTTTTTAGGCATAACAGCAGAAACATATAATTCACATTTGGGTTGCCTTTTAAACAAACAGTAAGTTCTTAATTTATTTCTGCCTGGACCTCGGACTGCATCTTCACGGTCTACCTCTCTCCTCCACTGGTCATCATAGAAGTTTCTCAGCACACTATCCAAGGTTCTCACTGCGCAACTGGGACTGACTCCACTCGCTGTGTCCAGCAACCCTCCACCACCAAGGTCATTCAGAATGGAGGAAATATTTGACAAATATGATCTTCTGGACCTGGCCCAAATGAAAACTTTCCTATTTAGCCTTGTATTGGTCATATTACATAATCTCCTCCACAGTCTTATAACGCTAAGCCAAATGCGATGTTGGGGCTGTTTCCAACCTGTGTCACCGTAAAGCATTGCCAGTGGGGTTTTCGGACCAACTCCAAGATAATACCTAGTTGCACGGTATTGCACAGCATTTATGCACGAAAATGACTTGTACCCCCACACACCCGCACCATAGTCTATTATGGGTTGTACATGTATATGTAGGAGTTTGCTGCAGGGCTTCATTAGGCTTTATATGTTTCAATATTATACCATACATCCCAATTTCGGGGCATTATTGGGCTCAAATAACATAAAACAGAAGCTTTAGTGTTGTGTTAATGGTGATCAACAAATTGTAAACATTTTCGCTTAACTTGGCAGCAAATAATGGTGTATTGCATTGGTCCAGATGATGAGAAATATGTTTGTTGATGTCAGAAATTAACTTCAATAACTGCTGTGCTGATACAAGGTCAAAGTTACCTATCAAGGTCAAATGTATCACTGTAAAATGCATGTATCAGACTTTGACATTGCCCCCTATTTTTATACATTAGCAGGAACATGACGTAAAACGCATAAGGTGGCCTTGTGTTGTGATTGATAAAATTCAGAGATTTCCTCATAATAACATTATTCCAAAATAACAGATGGAAACTAATAACCTAACAGTCTCTTAGACGTCTATAGAAATAATTTGAATGATTGGAAATTGTGTCAATTGTGGATATTGTATCGACAATATATCTTTGCTCCGGAGATTACAGTCGTTTTCTGGCTTCAATTTGCAGAGTCTTTTAATATAATATTTGGTGCTTGATAGTTCAGAGACGTTCATGCAGTAGTCATCGGTTCAAATTGAATTCTAGCAGGAATCGGCAGCCAGTGCAACTCCTTCCCTTCAATCTATCAGACTCTTGCAGCTCTTTACCCACTTGGAACAACCATTTAGAAGTCCAATTACATAGTAAAAATTACAAGTGACTTACGCATTAACAGCTGTTTTGACTGACTCTTTACTAAGTGATTTACAAATCTTGGAGATATTTCTAAAGTTGTAGTTAGCATTTGGACACCTTTTTTCAATTTCATTTCCATAGTCATGTGTTTATCGAATCGCATGCCCAAAATTTCTGAAATGATCAGTCAATTCCTTGTTTCTGGGATGCATTTTTCCATTAAATTTTCTTTCTTGCTTGTTCTTTTCCAAGGAATGTTGGTTTGAAAGACAGGATACATTTTTCACCATCACCATACTTTCGATATTTAGCCTGATTTTGTTTAGCTTTTTTGTCAACTGGTGTAATATAATTATATACGGAATAAGATTGAGCCCAGTTTTGATCCTTGATGAACGCCATATTGTAGAGGTAGCTTGCCAGATTCTGTGTCATTGATAAGTACTGACTGTGATTTGCTCGAGATATGAGCCGTTTGAAGCTGACTCGTCAACACCATACACATGTATCTCTCAGCATTCCAGAAAAATGCCATGGTCAATTGTGTAAAAAACTACAAAAAGATCTAAGAAGACCAACCAACAACATTGCCACTTCACCTTGGCTCATATTCAGCTTAACATTACAGTGGATTTTCGTGAGAAGCATCTCTGTACCAAAATGTTGCTTGTGGACTGATAGTTTTTCATCATCAAGACTTTTAGCCAGGTGATCTGTTTAGTGTTTCATGACAGCAATCTGTACGACCTAACTCAAGAAGGACAGGTCAGATACTTGCCTGTAATTCTTTGTTGTATGATCAAGACCAGTTTTTTTTTACTAGAGTGGCTAAACCAAAGCATGCTCAGCAGGCATTTCTTCAAAAGTCATTGAACTGTTGACTATTTCGGTTATGATTGCAAGGGACTGATCAATGCGTTCCAACAGTAACTAAATCAAAATTGGGTCAATGTTACAGTGCTTCATGGGCATCTTGGCAATCAGCTTTTTAACTGCTGTTAGTAAGAGGGTTTCAAAATGTCTTAGTTTCTAACCAATTTAAATATCAGTATCAATATCACAATCTCTGGTAGTTGTGCCTAATTTTGATATTATTTTCTGTATCTCATCATAAACAAAGAATGGTGGGTTGAAGTTGTTTGCTGGGGTGTACATCAAGATATCATTATAGAGTAATGCTGTGGCAGGGGTGACTGTCGATTCATGATGATTCTTGAATTGAGAATCTTGAACATAGAATTGGAGATACATTTGACCTTGACTGATGACCTTGCCCGTTTATCAGAACATTAAGCTTTGTGATTGATTAGCCAATGAACATATTTCAGGATATATGTAAAGCTTGCGATACCATTAGTTGTTCTTGAATTATGAGGAAATCTCCTAGTTTTGTTGATCATCACAGGGCTGCAGTTTGCATTTTATGTCATTTGAACCCTATAATCAATTGATACTGGGCATGTATGGTATCATAATAAAGTTTACAAACTCTATTAAAGAAATGCCTCAAATACCTATCCATACTAGCTGTCAAAATCTCACAAATACATTGTAAATGTCTTAAAAACTTACTTTCTTTAATGATATATTGGACTTTGACTGGTGACCTTGACCTTGTATCAGAAAAGTCAGAATTGGAATCAATTTGCCAAGTCATATCAACATATTTCTGGACAGTAAAAGAATTGTAATATCATAATTTGTTCTTGAATTATGAGAAAATCTCTGAATTTGGTTGATCATCCAAACAGGACCGCGCTTTGCGTTTTATGTAATTTGAACCTTATAATGCGTTGATACTGGGCATGTATGCTATCATAATAAAGCTTGTAAACCCTATTAAGAAAACATTACAAATACCTATCCATACTAGCTGTCCAAATCCCACAGATGCAATGTAAATGTCTTAAAAACTTAGTTTTTGCTACTTTTTAATGATATTTTTGATATTGACTGGTGACCTTGACCTTGTATCAGAAAAGTAAGAATTGAAATCAATTACCAAGTCATATAAACATATTTCTGGACAGTTAAAGCATTTTGATATCATCATTTGTTCTGAATTATGAGAAAATCTCTGAATTTTTTTTATCATAAAAACAGGACTGGGGTTTGCATTTTATGTCATTGGAACCTTATGAGACATCGGAATTGGGCAAAAATGGTATCAAATTAGAGCTGAGGACTCCTACTAAGGTGCTGTAGCTGGTAATTACCAATTATGGCCATAGGGATCCCACCCATGAAATTCAAACTTCATCAAATTCTATTTTTGACAAAATGTTGTGATTTAGTTGACCTTGACTGGTGACGTTGACCTTTAATAAGAAAAATAACCCCAAAATCTGATTTCCCATATTCATAAACATATGCCCAGATGTTTAAATCATTCTTATATCATTATGTGATTCCTAGTTATTGAAAATAACAATTTTTGTTTATATCTTTAAAATGTCAATCTTGTATCCTTAAAAGTGCTCTAACTCCCAAAAGCTCCCGTGGATACCAGGTTATCATACATATTCTGAAAGCTGAGATTCCCAGCTTTCCGAAAAGGTATGATAACTTGAGCCCACCCATTTGATACCGATATCTTGTCTGGCTCATGGACTAAGATTACAGAACTGCCTGATAATCTGGCTGATTAAAGTCTGGTATTTTAGTCTCTCACTCTACAGAAGTGCCTGATTTAGACAGGTTTTGTATTGTTTGTGTCTTTTCCAGTTGATCGAAAGATCCTGCACATGCGGTAAATACCATAATACCATTTTGTTGACTTAAATGATGTGCCATCCACCTATCCTAGATTTTGTAATATAAATAAATCTCCAATATGTTGAAAAACAGGAGGCAATGGAAGAATCCTTCATCCATCCCATCAATCTTTGATGACTTATACATAGTACGGTTGATGGGAAAGTTACTTCCTTATGTGGGAATTATGTAGGGAGAGACCACACCATGTTTGAGACCACTTCATTAAAATCAGTGGTCTTAAAAAAACAGGAACCTCTGTTGGCATGGTTGACTGCTTAGGGAGCTCACAAGAATAAATCTTGAAGCTTTCACAGTCACGTTTAGTTTATTGGATAAAGATTTTTTTCTGGCCTTTTTTCACACAGTGAAATGTTTTGATGGATTTTCCTAAGAGATCAGATTTATTTGAGGCTGTAGAAAAGCAAAGTTTATCAATTTGGTCTATAGCTTTGGTTCTCCTTAACCCAATTCAGATTGGTTGATGCCCTCTTTATGACACCTCTTAAATTTTGAAGTAAAAAAAAAACGACCCTGAAGGGAATATTTGTACAATATTGGTGGTTTGATGATTGATTGTGCTCTACATCGTGTATCTCTCGGTTGGCTTGGCTTAAATGAAGTCATGGATGAGATAGACTTGTATAATGTAAATTTTAATACATTTCATTCCTGTTTAAACTGCAGTCACATGATGAGGCAAACTTATGCATGAACACAATACTGTACACAACTATACGATGGTGAGATGGCAATCTTTAATGCATTATGGCTCATTTTGAATTATGAATAATCCCAAGGACATACTTGTGTGAGATAAAATACCTGATATACACCTTAAGTCATGCATACCTGAAATATATATCATTACTGACATTGTAGCGTGAATAAGTTTTTCATAAAGGTAAGTACTTCCCAGAATGCATTTTTCCATTTTTACAACCATTTTCATCATTTTATACAATCTGGAGACCAGCTAAATATGTACCTTCCTAAATTTGCTATGATCTGATAGACAACACGCTTTAAGGACACTTAAATTTGATAAATTTGCATTATACATTTACATCACAAGTCACAAACAGCCAAGCATACATTTTAATAACAATCTTGGGGCATAAAATTTGACTTTAAATTGATCCTTAAAGCTGAGATAGGGCTGCTGAGATAGAGAGAGCATCATAATTAGACGACATCATGAAATATTTCTAATTTTCAAAAATTCAAAAGACTATGAAATCCTACAATTGAGAATAAAATCACACCCACACAATGTGGCTTGATTTATTTTTTGAATTCCGGAAGTGAAAATATTACTCAAAATAGAAGAAATTGTTGTGAAAGAAAGCAAGAAATTAATGTGTTGATCAATAATTTATTGAGATTATTTCTAATCCGTTTCAGTCTAGGAATAGCCCAGAATAATTATGAAACAAAGTTATTTAATCAAGAACCGGAGATTTAAGTAAAGTGAAAATAAATCATATCCTTCATAGTGAAATGGATGATTTTGGTTTTACACATCCTGTACTTATGCACTTGGTAGGCTAATTAGGACAGAATGACTCATTGTGAGGACACAGCAATGAGGAGAAGGATATTGAAACTGCTGTCCAACATAGCTCCTGTTTATTTGGCAGAGCTGGAATTGAACCATGGACCTATCGATCGGAAACACCAACAACTTAGCTTTAGAACCCCCTTACTTCAAAATACTTGGCGCCAAATTTTAGATCCTATGCCATTGCATGGAAAGATGTGTGTCAGGTTATAGACTGCCTTTCTCCCTTTCTCCTCTTCGGATTGATACCGTCAAGGAATAATTTCCTGAGCATTTTGTTTGCCATCTTCACACTTTCTGTGTCTCAAATTGAATGAAATTCACAGGTCAACCCCTTTCAAGAAATTCCTTCAAGGTCCTTGATGATCCATTTTCAGATTTCATGGTTATTTTTAGTGCTGAGGGTCCTCTTTCGAATTTCTTTCATTTCTGAGCTTTCAAACCTTTCAGCTTCTTTTATTTTCCCTCTTTCTTTGTTTTGAAACAGATTGAAAGAGCTTCTTTGTATTAAAGGAAGCCCTGTGAGCAAAGTAATTTGATTAATCAAATGTTCATTAAACCCATTATTGCAAAATGAGACCTCTAGGAGGTGTAACAGAATCCACAATGGCAATGTTATTGCAATTGTAGAAACACACTGGCCAGATTAAGTTTGCCATATTAACTCGGTTTGAAGAATTTGATATTATTGAATATTTGTTTGATTCACAATCCAATGCAGGAGACACATGTTGAACACTACCTTTAAATGCCTTAGAACAATGTTTAAAAATACCATGTTAAACTGAGAGTTTTCAAACAATTCAGATTATTATATTAATTGCTGATATGACATACCGATGGTAAGCGATTCATAAATAAACCAGTCTAGTAAGTAGTAACCCCTAAAACGGTAGCTATAATAATGATAACCTGATTTTAGGTGCTTGTCCTTGAGGAAAGAACCAATAATTGACAAACATCAAGGCCAGAAGACCTGTCCTGTAATGACACTAAAAGGCACATCCAATAACATCTTTCTTGATTGCCAGACATTCTGTAATTGATCGAATGATCACCAGGTGTTAATGATGCAAATTCTGAGGCGTGCATAATCCAAAATGAATCTGTACAGATCCAACATTTCCAAATATAACCACTATTAATTCCTAATAATTGCATGATTTCCAAACTTGGTTTATCTTAGGGTCTTGGTTTCAATTCATGATCATGTCTGCAGCTATGCGTAATTCCTGCAGTTGATTCGACTGCCAATTTATGGATTAACCATCAAAAATTGCTTAATTGCAATTGACAGAATAACTAGTGCACCCATTACACAAGATTGCCCTGCAGAATGAAGCTCATTTGGACGTTTAAACACTGTCGTATTTACCTTCCTCCAACTCTGGTCTAAAAATCACAATTAATGGATAGGTGTGTTGATCTGCAGACTGGTGGAGGAACATTTTGTGTGGTAGAATATACATATATGGACTCTTTTAATCACATTTACCTTCTCAGATGGCAATAAATTTTTAATGAGGTATATTAGACTAGATTTACCCATGATAAAAGGCAGGACGATAGTGCAGTGTTATGTACACTGCAACCCGCTGCCTGCACATTATGAAAGAAAAGTAGATGTCGTGAAACACAATGGTGAAAGGGCACTCTGTTGTTTTGAGGTAATATGACACAGATGCGATGAGTAGAAGTGGGTGAGCCACTGTGCACTATTGAGGTTGGCTGGCTATGGTCTGTGTGGATGTTTTTGGCGGGAAAATGGAGACGGTGGCGCCAGTCCCTGGCGATGTCATAAGCGGAACTACTGGGCAGATTCATGCGCCCCTGGTGGCAGAGGACAGTTGCCGTAGAAAACGTAAATAAGACAGCAGTGGAACTGCTTTCTGCTGTTATCAGGATGAGATGATAGAATAATAAAGATAGGTGGATAGTTCAGGTGTGTGTGAGGGCTGGGAAAGGCGTTTTTAGGTGTGCCAGGAGTAAGCATGTCACCCATGATTTTTGCATCTTATACCCGGCAGGGATTGTTGCTATATGACGTGGCAATAAACCTGAGACATGAGTGCTTTACCAACTGAGTAACCCAACTGTAATACATATATGTTGAATACTATTTCTATAAGGAGTATAAGGTCATAACAAAAGTGCAGTGACATTTTCAGCTGTGCTTTTCATATTCATTAGTTATTTTAATCTTATTTGTACTGACATGTTCCCTTTTACCGGAAGTACAGCCCCTAGCTAAAGGAAGTGGGTCACCTTGTGACTTCCTTCCGGTTGCAATTTTGTCATCCACAGGTCCTTCCGGTTGCCTTGTGACCATCCGGGTTATTTTTAGTTGTTTTGTGAAGTGTCAATGACCTTACAAAAGCAAAGAGTGCGGACACAGGGGAGATCAGTAGCTATCTGATTTCACACATACTTTACAGGTAGTTAGGCTGTGGTGGTTGACTTGGAGCATTATTAATGTTTGCAGGGAGCTCTCCTGCAGTGTACTTCTCCACTCCAGAGATTGGAGTTACTGGAAGAGAACCGGTCGGAAAATCACAGAGCTACATTGTGATAATTTACTGGAATTTAGCAAGTTTGTTTTAGAATCTATGTTGCCTATGGCATAGGCTAAAACGTTTTTTAGAAAGATTGGCCAATGAAAAAATCAATCGCCTGCTTTTGAGGAGGTCCCAGGTCCAAATCCTAGTGACTGGTGGATAACAGTGGGTGACATTGCAGCCTGATTTCATTCAGATGTGACATTAAACATGGACTTGGGGTTAGCTCAGCTGAAAGGGCTCTCAGCTTCTAGATAGTATCCTGGGTGCAATTCCATCTCTGACTGCATCATCTGACACAGAATGACAGATCTATGTTGGACGACAGTTTTAATCATCCTTTGCCTCATTGGCATTTCCTCTGTGCGCTGTGTCCCCCCTCTGCCCCACACATTGATACAGGAAGTTATGCTTCAATCATCCATCCGTCCAACTATATTCTATTGTAAGTAACGAAGTTTTCGCAACCATATTCGGCAAGACATCAGAAATCCAGAAATCATTGCTGCTGTTACTTTTGTGGTTGTTTATCGTACAGTGTTTTCATTTCCTGATGGCTTGTCAAAGCAACAAGTACGATGATGCTGGGTTGATGAGGCAGGGGTAGATGATGCCTCAATCTGCTGGTTTAATATCTATTAGACCAATCAATAGACCAGTAATTTGAGCAAGGCTTGGTGGTATCTCATCTAGAAGCATTGCAACTAGAAATCTGGTGACAGACAATGTTATGATAGTCTGGGAAAAAAGGATATTTTTAAATTTAGCAGAGGACAGGAGCGCTGTTTGGTTCGATTATGCAATAGACTTGAGAATGTTAGTCCATTGTTTGAATTTCAACACAATGGATATATCTTAGCATAGAAATCAACCAGGTACAGGCTGAGCTGTATTAGTCTTCTAACTTATGGGAACCGGATCTGACTCCCAGTCACTGCAGTCTGTGTTGGACGGATGTTTCATCCTATGCCATGATTGCACTTAGGCTCAGTACCATGGTCCCTGTCTGTACAAGAATAAAGGATGAAAAGTCCCTACCATCCAAAATACCTGGTATCTGGCTACATATCCACTGTTTAACAACACATTAGTATGAACATACATTATCTATGACAAAAAGCAAATGATTCAGTGATTGCATAACATTGACTGCGCCATTAAATTGGAGAAAAATAAAATTAATGTTCCGTTTATGTCTCTCACCTTGACCTATTTCTCTAGGTAACGGTCTTGTATATCACAGGGGGGAAATGTTAATAAATAAATATGTGTTTTACATACAAGGAAAGTCATAAAACATGCAGCAAATAGCATTCTAAATCTATGGAAGAAGGTCTTTTGTGGAATTCTCCCTGGTATGGCTTGAATTCATAGGCTTGTTCTAGCCGAGCTTGTTATTTCTAAAGTCAATATGCGAAGGTTTCATTTGCGATTAAAACCCAAATTAGGCCAAAGTAGATGAAGTGTCGTTGGAAATAAATTAATTCTGCTTTCACCATACTATAGAATTATGTTAGATTTTCTTTTCTTCCTAACTCTCTTTCACTATCTCATATATTACAGTCCTCATCACGCTTACGTGGAATCTCAAGTTATTTTCTATGCTGTTGAACTGTGATGTCAGAGATGACTCTTTTCTAGCATTGCAATATATTTAAATTAACTTCAAGCTGTGATGTCATTTTAAACTGGGTCAGATTCCCCAGCTTCCAGCCAATGCGAATCCACCAAACTGAGCATCGCAGTTTCAACTCAGTTTCAGAGTGAAAATTGGGTCCGGGAAAAACCATGCAGGTTTGACATCACAGCCTCTCAGCCAATGGGCTGCCAGAACAAATATACATAACATAAGCCGTGTGTTTACAAACAAATTGTCAAAGCCTTCTGTTTATACCAACTTCCATCAAAGTTTAAAGTTGTAAGTTAGCAAGTTTGTAGATTAATCAAACAACTCTGTGGGGATTATAACAGTTGTCTACTGTGAATGCTCACAAAGCTGCCATTTGGTATGATTAGACTGGTGGTTGCTGTGATAAATCATTGGGATCACAAATGTAATGCTTCCTTCAATATATCAATGTTTGAACTGTGATGCGTAGTTTACTGTCAGCCCATTGGCTATCAAGCTGTGATGACGTGGTTGTAGGGGCTATCCCTGATAAAATTCACTCTGACACTGTGTTGAAAGTGTAACGCTCAGTTCAGGAGGATCAACATTGGCAAGAAGCTTGGGAATCTGACCCAGTTTGAAATGACATCACAGCTTGTAGTTAATTTACATATATTGTATGCTAGAATAGAGTCATCTCTGACATCAGAGTTCAACAGCATAGAAAAGAACTTGAGATTCCACGTAAGTATGACAAGGACTGTAATATAGAATGCTCAGAGAAGGCACAGCAGAGAAAGTAAGCTACAAATTCACACCATATAATGTTGACGAGGGTTTTAATTTCACCTGTTTGCAAGTATGTCCATTTTCTATTTCGATTTACAACCGTCATGATGGTAAGGACCTCAAGTTGTGGTATACATTTAACAGTGATGAAGCGTAAAATGAAGTTATACAGGCAGAACTATTTGACTTAATTACTGATGTTCTTCAGTAAATGAAACACTCCCTTAATTGCCTTGGACCACCTGACTCTAATGAAAAGGTCCTGACCATAAATAGATCTTTATAAAATATATGCTGGACCTTGCTTTTCAACCTGTATTTTCTCCAGGATATTTTGTGTATGTGTTGAGGTTAAATTAATATGTTAGAACATTTTCCATTTTACATTTATATGAATGGGAACACCAGATTGTGAATGATGAATAATTTTTCAAAATACTACACATGTTCTTCATGTATTGTGATAGTCATATTTGGTGATTAAATTTCATGTATTGTGCGTTGTGGAAAAAGTCATGTTATTCAAATCTGGCCATGCTTTGTGTCTAATAATTAATTTCTGAAATCTGATCCCATCTTCTGAATGTATTTTTAACATTATCTTTTCAAATATAAACTCTCGCTCAAATCATGAATGTATTCCAATATTTTGACATTCACAATTATATAGTATGATGATGCCACACACTTGTCATTGTGATTAATTTAATAGAATATCTATGAACAAATTGTATAGAGGATTGATTTTGTAGGCCTTGCCATCAATTAAGTCATAAAACATACAGCAAAAACATGCAGTTGAATAGAAAATACTTTGAAATCATATTTGATATGGACGCATGACATTTCACCAGTTGTATTTTGGTTTCATTTGAAGTGAATCCTGTAGAAATGTAATATTTGTAGGTCTGTTTTTATAAAATGTATTCTGATATTTGATTGGATTGATTTTTCATGGCTTTCTTTCATGTAACAATAAAGTTGTACTTAGCCAATTCAGAATAGTTCTATAGCCGGGAACGTCTTTTTTGTTCATTGTTCAGTAATATATTGCTGGTCTTTTCTTTACTTTATTGATTACATATCCCTTACATTGGAAGAAGGTAAACTTAGACGCTAGCAGCTTCCAATCTCTGGGTCCCAGGTACGATTCCCACTCTGGCTGGATTTTCCGCTGGACCTATGTTGGACGCAACTTTCAACCATCCTTGCATCATTGCTGTGTTGTCTATCTGTCCCTATTAGCCTTTACCATGCAAAGTGAATGTCTATGCTCTTCTCCTCTCTCGTGCCTCCACCAGTAAGATCTATGCAAATTCTTTACCATGTATGCTGTGTAATTCTCTCTCTTATACCAACCTTGAAAAGTGGTAGAATCTGCACATAAAACAATCCCGGAGGGGGGAGCCCATTTTGTTGAAAAATTGTCTCAACTCTGGAAAAAGACAGGGGCATTTATTCTTGGTAGTCCCCACCATAGCAAAGGCACGACACTGCTTGTGTAAGGGAAGGAGTTTATGTGAGAAGGAAGGTTTTGGGGGGGGGCAGGCTTTTTTCTATGGTGTAAACAGGGCGAGTGTGGACAGGTGGAAATGACTGCATGGTCACGGAAATGCACAACAGCAAGCTGGACAAATGTAAACAGGAAAAAATATGACCTTACAAAGTACATCCCACAAAAGAGAGACAGAAAGAGAGGAGAGAAATAAAAACAGTAAGTGAATAAAACGGCTGGAGGGACAAAAAGCAAAAATTTACAAAAAAAACGCACATTAAAATAGCAAATAAAAGCAAAAGTGTCAAAATAAGGATGACCAAAAAAAAGACAAATAAAAAACAGAGACACCATTATGCAATGTCCATGGATTGAAGACAGGTGCAAAAGAGCAGCTAGTTGATATTAGGTTTTGCTTAAAAACCGCAGATAGCCTCAGAAATTCATCTGTTGAATGCCTTGTTTTCTATTAAGAGAGAAATAGATATG
Organism: Platynereis dumerilii; assembly: GCA_026936325.1. Lineage (NCBI taxonomy): Eukaryota > Metazoa > Annelida > Polychaeta > Phyllodocida > Nereididae > Platynereis > Platynereis dumerilii. Next base: position 1,769,430 of record JAPTHN010000069.1, read on the forward strand.
TGCAGGTGGGTAGGTAAGTAGGTATGTGGGCAGATGGATAGATAAATAGATAGATAGATAGATAGATGGGATTTTGTCAATGAAAAAAATTAAGAGATCAATTATTATAAAAATATACAATTTTTTCAAATTTTTGCGTTAAAGGCTCGCTGGAGTGAAAAGGCATGGGAGTGCATCGTACATGGAAGTGACGGGCATTGAAGCATGCAAGTAGGGGCACCTACTTGAAATTTATGGACTGTACTGGAACTTGTTTTCTAATAAGAAGACAATGTTTGTGAGGCATTGATCAATAATTATAACCTTCTCATTCCTTAGATAAGTTGACTTTAGATACTGGTTGAAAGTCATTTATGACTGCTTATTTTAGAAAAGGTGTTGATTCAGACGATAACAACAGTAAAAGTCTTTTCAAATTGTGATATATGAAATATTCATTAGTTCAGTGGTTTGTGTTATCTTGCTTTATTCTGTGACTTTTAATTAACTGGAAAAAAGAGTGTTGTCACGAATATCAAACAGTGCATGTGGCCTGCTTTTCAGTTCACTTTTTCAAAAAAGTGATTAAACTCTTGAAAACTATAGATCATGCTTTTTATGGTTTTATTTTTCCAAATGTCAGCTCCTGAAGCCACAAATCGAATTGAACAGGAGAAAGAATCAGTTGTATACACACTTTCTCAAAAATATGAAATATAGGAAAGCATGAAAATACCCATTGAATTGTGGCTACCCAATTTTATTTATGAGCAAGAGTATAGAATGTACATGTATTTAGAAAATGTTCACTCATCAATTTTGTTTCCTCTGTCATCAATGTGTGGGATAAACATGTGGATATAAACTAGAAATTTATAAGATGAGGAAAAAAGTGAGTGAGAAAAGAGAGATGAATTAGGATGGTGATTATATGACAGTGAAGGGAATGCATAATAATAGGACAGGAGAGAAACTCTATTCATGTTCACAGCGTCTCTCTCTGTTTCTACCTTTGCAACCCAGGTTTCTGAAGCTGTTGCATATGTCACCTTTTCATCCTTCCATGTCGTATGCTTTCACTTGCCGACACATATTGATACTCTCAATTGAAGTTATGGGCAGCTCCCTAGACGATGGAGGAGCATATCTAACAGTGTCTTCCTTCCATACGGTTATCTATTAAACATCATACAGATGAGTAGATTGTAGTGTAGACCTGGATGTAGTGTCCATCTGAGAAACAATATCTTGGTTTCCTTTCTCTTCGCTTGTTTGCCTGCTCTAGCCTCACCACTCGCATATAATAGGGAACGATCGTGAAATTAATCATATCAAGAGTGGAGTCGATAACAAATTGACTCCCAAAACAGATGCCATCCAGGAATTAGGAATCCCAAAACAGATGCCATCCAGGAATTAGGGATCCCATGTGGCATCTCTGAGAGACCCTCTCTGAATCATCTTGCAATCCAATTGGAGTCCAGGGATAGCAAAAGTGCTTCATGAGGCTATATAAAGGAAAGTGTCACTTCATGCCATGCATACCTGCAGTATGATAAATGTCCCTAGGTGACAGGGTCTAGGACCCAGTCTTGATTTCAAAGACAATTGATGCACTTTCTCGGTGTAGCCGAAGTGGCTGTGGCCATATAGCAGTCCACACACCGAGGTGGTGTCTTGAGCCAGTGCGTTGCTGCTCAAGGCGTAAGTGACACTGACAGCCATAAATGGCAAGAGGTGTGTGCCTCTATTCTCTTTCATTTATCGCATCAGCTGTACTGTGTCATTTCTACATGACTCCCCTTTGCACCTCACTTGCAATGCCTTGGAGTCACTCGCCAAGCCTCACAATTGCTTGTAATATCTCACAATTCTTTATAGTTCTTCTCAATGCGTTGCAGTGCCTCACAAACTCCACACAATAGTTAAGCAAAGATGTCATGCATTCATATGTCACAGTTGGCTGTCTACAGAAAATTAGTTACAGGACTTGGCAAGTGGGCTCTGTCAGATGCGTATTGCATACCTACAGTCAACACAGAAATTATTTGCACGCTTTGATTTTTCATCATATTTCACAGAAAAATGGTAGTATGATAAAACCAACTGCCCTATGTTTTAGAGTAGTGTTAGTAGGTTAGGTTCCCATGCATTTCATTTTTTACCAAAATTCATTTTCTTGGAAAATGTGAAAAAACTGAATTTTGAAAACCAAAAAATATTTGCACGCTTCAGCCAACTGCCAGAAACGGAATTTTTAATGATGATACTCAATTTTTTCTTTGGAACTACTGTTGTTTATGGTATCTTTAGCTCATTTACATCAATCAGACTTTATTTGGGGTTCACAGGTGGGATTACAGGTGTTACTCAAGGAGTACACCCATTCCCATGTTTTTCTCCTACATTTAGGTATAAAATTTACTTTAAAACAGCAATTGTCATCAAATTGGTCTGTGAAGTCCTTTAAAAAAGTCAAATTGTGAGAAAAAGATAAACTATGCAGGTTTTTGTGAAGAACTATGTTCAATGTTTCATCAGGAAAAGTCCAAAAAAAGGCTCTTGGTGATTTTGTGCTGAGATACAACTGATGATTTGCCTCTGACGAGTTATTTAACCACTGGCTTATCAATAGTTGTTAAGAAAGAATATTTAGAGTCGTCTTTATTAATATTTGCTCACAAATTAGGTTATTATTCGATTTTAGAATATATGTAAGTATAGCATATCTAATGCATTGTCATGCATCGATTATTAGGATCCACCGTAGCTTGTCTATACAATAATTATGGCCCAAATTATTATGACAGTGAATAGTTTTCATTTTTCAAAGCTTATTTTTACAAAGGAAACCCATTATTGTGAAATTTTCACTCATTGAGGTCCTCCATGGGGGTACCCTATGAAGCAACACTTGTTGTAGGCTGCATAATGGCAATGATATAGTGCAAAATTCGAAAACGACTTGTCTTAATTATCTAAGCTGACTTTCTCCAAAATTATTACAACCTATTGTTCATAGCTCACAGTCAAAATAGTCCCCAGGGGCAAATTTGAGTCCTGTAATTAAGATTTTTTCAGTTTTATTCTACTCATATTACTGTTTTCCGGCATTTTTTGGTTGCGTGTAGACCACAATTACCTACCAATACCTGCCAAATTACTTTTTTAGGCAAATAGACACAATTATGGAGTTTAATAATCAGTTTCATGTGAGTTGCTTGTTTCCAGCCATATTTCTATAGCCATACATAGAAAAAAACATGAGATTGAGTGCTTTCCCTTGGTAACACCTGCAATCCCACTTGTGAACCCCAAATAATGTCTGATTGATGTAAATGAGCTAAAGATACCATAAACAACAGTAGTTCCAAAGAAAAAATTGAGTATCATCATTAAAAATTCCGTTTCTGGCAGTTGGCTGAAGCGTGCAAATATTTTTTGGTTTTCAAAATTCAGTTTTTTCACATTTTCCAAGAAAATGAATTTTGGTAAAAAATGAAATGCATGGGAACCTAACCTACTAACACTACTCTAAAACATAGGGCAGTTGGTTTTATCATACTACCATTTTTCTGTGAAATATGATGAAAAATCAAAGCGTGCAAATAATTTCTGTGTTGACTGTATATGATCCAAATATTATACTCTGTTTCTGTTGAACTCATTGGTCTGCAAAGCCCATAATAAATGAAGTTACTGATTTGCTGCTACAATTTACTGGACCCACGCCATAGCGTGACTAGTGATCCTTGCTTGATAAAGCCAAGTAAATGAATGAATCAAGTTTGTTAGTTTGATGAAGCAAAACTGGAGTGAATGAAACAAGCTTAAGCCAAGTGAATTTGCGCGGCTTAATAGCATCTGGAGTGGGGAAATGCTTCGAATAGTGAATAGGACCAGTTCTTGTATTAGGACTGCTCCTTCTTTGATAATTGCCTAAATTTGGCTGCGGTTGTGATGCATAGATTCCCAGAAAGGCCTAACTTAGGAAGGAGGGGGTGACCAATTGAAGACCTGGGGCTGTTCCTTTTGGTGCCTGATTGCATTCAGGGGAGATCTGCCTAATTAGCCCTTCTCCCCCTATGCCCTCTTCTATCTCCTTCTCGCCTTTCTTTCTCTTTTCATTTTCTCCGCCCCCCCACCCACCCTGTGGCTCTGATTCTTACTCTGATTCGATCAGGATTCATGCCAATTGCTTCTGCCATAGGCAACGCTACATTTGCAAAAGTCCGGTGTTGGGGCACTCCCGATTTCTGCTACATTCTTCACTGACCGCCACTGACCTGAGGTCTTGAGGTGGTTCAACTCTCACGAATCCCTCCAAGACCAAGTCTCACCAAATCCCACCAGTTCTTGTTGTCCGGTCACGTGGCCTAGTCAAAGGCCCAGAACGGCTGACCAAGTATCTGGTCTTCAACATAGCGCACTCTTGTCTACTCTCCTGCAATTAAAACTTCTTAAACTAACTGAAGCCGAAATATCCCTTACTCTTCTGATGCACAGTCTTGATGCTCCTTTGGTTTCTTTGACTGAGAATGGCTTCACAGAAGATAATTAAGACTATGGGATTGATACAATGGATCATGCAATGAGCAACTTGTTGTTTGGAGACTATGGAGAGATTGTTACTTTCATTGGTGTGTGTGGTTGTGTGCCACAGTTGACTGTGATAATTTATTTTTAAAATGAAATGCAACAAGTATGACAGATGAGGTTGAAAATTGAAAAAATCACAGAAAGGTTTCTCAAGGTGGCCAATGATGGACTAGGTCTACACCATGTCTGCTACATAAAATATTAGGCCTTCTTACTGATTCAAGAACTTGTCAATAATTTTAAGATTCTAAATGTCAACATTTGAGACTATAAAAACCTCAAGAGATTATCTTCTCAGTGAACTCATCAAATGATAATACTAGCTGTTGCAAACACATAAACAAACATATATTATGTCTACAAAATCTAGAGTCATATGTTATAAGCAGTAGGAAGCCCCTCCTAAGTCTCACCGCTGATCAGTAGCAAATATGTTATAAATGCATGATGTGCATGACAGAAGCATCATGAGCAACTTTGAGGCAGTAATAACAAAGTATAGCTGATGCAATTTATGGAAGGGAGTGGTAGAGCACACGCCACACCTCTGGTCAAACACAGCTTGGTCCGTGTGATAATGCTGAGACACTGATGCAAGGTGCCACATTGCAAGCTATATTTCCAAGTAATGTCCAACTTTCCATGCAAAGGCATTTCAAAAGATACCGATTGGTCTGGTGGGTAGACTGCTATATATGGCTGCAGCCAGACTGGGAAGGAGCATCAATTGTCGTGGCCATCAAGACCAACTCGTAGACCTGGCCACCCTGGGACATTTATCATCCAGAAGGTATGCTGGGCATGAACTGATGCTTTCCTCCATATAGTCTTGTGATGCATTCATGCTACAAGTGTACGCCAGGACTCCGAGGGGATTATGAGATGATTCTAAGAGGATCCTTCAGGGATTCCAGGTGGATTCCTACTGGATTCCTGCATGGCATCTGTTTTGGGAGTCAATTACATATCGACTGCTCACTTGATATGATTAATATCACAAGTCGTTTGTCATCATGTATGAGTGGCAAGGCAAGGCTAGAGCACACAAATAAGCAAAGAGAATACCCAATGGATGTGCAGATATCAATATCAATAATATCAGTTTATGTGAGTCAAAGAAAAGATGATATTTTTATAAGTGAATGTGTTCTGTTATTTGTTTATGCAAATATAACATAACATAAATACAATATGATATCTCCAGAAGTAACCATCTTCACAATGTCAAGGTCCCACTACTGCTGTGCCAGAGCTCAGGTGACTTTGCCAGCTGGAGAAACGGTAGTGCATGTAACTGAAGTAACTGAAATGAAAGCTTTGATAAGTCAGCACTTTCTCATCTCATCAATTTTACTTATGATCACCAAGAACTAGTTTTGAAGGACTGCACTCATGGTATAGCTCATACGTATGCTTTCAAGTCAGACCAACATTCACATTTTTCATTTCAAATTTTCCTCGTATTTGTGCAGAATCATATAACATAACCTAGTTTCTCATAGTCATGAGTTGAATAATTGATCCTTGTGATATTCCAGTTTGCCAATATAAGAAGTCAAAACTCAATTTAGCTGTGGAACGGAAGTGCTCGACCATTAGTCACTGAGTCATTTTGCACTGCTGTTTGTGATTATTGCCGGAATATATGGGCAAACAAATTCAAAGAAGACCAGTCTCTAAACTGTTGTAAGCAGATTTTAGATGGTTTTGTTTAGTTTAGGGGCCTACTTGTTGCAACTTACGACTCTTGCCTGTTTTCCACATCGTTTTTGATGCCATTAAATGGAAGACATTACAAACCACTTGAAAATATTGCATCTTGGGACAAAGACTCAATAGAAGCTAAGATGGCGCTACCAAATAGCCTACTATACATCTTTATGGCTCCTATGCATGGGATTTAAGAATCAAAATCAGTTCCCTGCTGTTTCTCCCTTCTTCAACAAGTATAGACTGGAAGAATTTTCATGAAAAGGCCCTGTTTGTGGGATCCAGAAGATTGTTTTGTTAATGCTTGGTAACATACATATTAAAGATAATTCGAGTATGCTGAGTTCAAAAATTTATGTTACCACGCTGAATTTTTGTGAAAAAACAGTTTCACTTAATGTGGATGTTTCAAATGAAGAATGAGGATTGAGGAAACTGGAAAGTGAATTTTTGAGAATTAGTGACATCAATCATATAATCTCTTTGCCTCCATTTTAGTACAGTTTCTTGTGATAATACATTTCTGAATTACTTAGTTGAATATCAAAAAGCAAAAACTAAACTACTCTACAAATAATGACAGACCTATTGTGCAAGTATGGAACTAATTTCAATTTCAAAGCAAAGTACACTCCAGGCCAAAATTTTAGAACCAGTTTGTAGCTCACCATATTATTTGTGTTACACAAAAGAGCTTCTGGATCATATCAGTAATTCTGAATTTGGCTGAGGTCGTTGAGCTCTCTCGAACTCCCACGCTCCAACAGCGCGTTCTGACTGAACACAGTATAGAATTACATTGAAAGCTTGTTTGCCATATTGGAACACCTAAAATAAAATCCTTTTCTTATGATTACAGCCTCACACACATTGAAGGTTCAGTTTAATGACCCATTGTATTGTGAATTCTGCAGGTACTGATAAGTGCAACCAAGCCTTTTCACTGCTGGTTCAATGAGCCTCTGAATATGGTTGGTGGCCTTAACTGATGTGTGGTACCCACTTAAGGTAAAAGGACAGCCATTTATGGCATTTTTGTGGCCCCTATTGCTGAAGATAGCACCATTTTATATGGCTCCTTTTGCTCTCTTTTACTTTTATGAGCCACCAATGCATACTGCTGCCCTGAAGTCACTGATATTTCTCCGTCTGCACCACGCTGATATTGCTACAAATGCATTGTTGTTACTAGTATGGTTGTCCCTCATTGCAAAATAGATCTACTAAAACAACCCTTGTGGGTGCCAATGGCTTGTCTCAGAGAGCTGCACTATCCATGTTTAAACTTTAACTTACCATGAATCTTTTATGCAATACATTATACATCGAACAGTGTCAATTCAGCAGTGAAAAATGCACATTGTGCAGCAGTGAGCATTTTTTAAGCACAAATCACAGTACTGCACTTGCAAGCGGTGTATTCACAATTAACAGTACAGAACAAACCGTGCAATAATTGGTTTCTTTTTGGCTGTCACTCTAGTGCTTATGGCTTTGCAAACAGGCATGCATCCTCCCTGCCTATGAGGGAAAGATGCTGATGCTCTCTGTGCCCCCTATTATCACTCGCAGCCCTCTCCCCACCCAGTGCCGATAAATTTTATCCTGCAAAAAGCTGTCAGACAGCGGGTGTTGACACTACCTATGTCCTATATATTATTCACGCTTTGTTTACCGGGGATGTCTTAGCTGCAAGCAAGTACATGGAACCCCTTTGTATTGATCTGCTCAAGTGCACAACATCCTGAAGTCAGTATGATTCTGAAGACATGTTGACGTATCTTATTTATTGTGAGAGAAGCGAAATTTATATATTTGTTCGATTGATGTGGGACACTGTCTTTGAAAGTCATAAAGTCCTGATCACCTGTCCATCGAACAAAATCCCCCTCGGATGGTACTTGTGCCGATTCAAACCAAGACTCTTTAGATGAATAATCTGATGTAAAGATTGATTCACAATAATTGTTGCAAATAATTCCAAAAGATGGAAGGTTGGACGTCCCTAAAAGCCTTAACGTCACATGTAAGTCCTAAGTCTCACACCTCCTTACACCTGACTCTGGTTTGTTTTGACTTACTTCCTCTGCCCTTTGGTAGGTAAGGTTCTGGGATCTCAACACTTTGTAATGCACCAGACAATTTGTTATCTTTTCTCTTATACTCTATGTTTGATATAGTATTATGACTATTCCCAGAATCAATTATGAAACCTATCTACATTTATCCTAGAAATCAGAGAGAATCAGAAAGAAATTTGTTTCAAAATTTGCCAGCCAATTTTCATAACAGCACTGTGTATTGGGAATAAACAGAATAAAATCCCAATTATGCAAACGATAAAGAGAATAATTTTTGTTGCAGCCGAGTTATTTGATTGAAACGTGATTCTCTGAATAAACGTAGAAATTGCTCGAAACGTGTTGATGCGTTTGTGGCTGCAGAACATTTCTAATTGCAGTGAATTTGCTGTAAATACGCAGTGCAATTTGCCGAAGCCATAAATCTGTCATTTTGCTTTAGACCTCCTACTGACTGTCTTGGAGATTATTTGTAAATTGCCACATAACATTTGTCAATAAAATGCACAATATAATGGGAAGTTTGGAATGTCATTAAAAATATGAAGTTTAACATTAGACCAACTGTCCTATCTCTGAAAAAATCTCTCCTGATGTCAGCTTTTTGTCACCAACTTTACAATTTCACTAACTTTATGACACTTATTATATCATCCAGTTTGAAATAGTAGGTTTTTTAAGTATGCGACACCAAAGATCATAAACCCATAACTTTTTCTTTTCTTGAAGGCAGGTTGAGGTCTAGAACATACAATAGGGAGTGATAAGCCCAGTTGGTAATGATGTCACTGGGTCCTGGCGTGATTTCAGCTCTGGCGCATGTCCGGAACTGTGATAGACAATTAACAGTTTCAACATTCTTTGCAGCATCGTTTCTCCTCCTGCTGTCATAATATGTTAGCTGAAGTCCATAAATTTACAGGATGTAGAGGTCCAATCATCCATGTATCTTACAACCGCATGTTTTCTTTCAATGCTATGTATAAACACAAGACAACTTCTTTGCCAGTTACTGTCTCACTGACAAGTACTAAATGCTCACATACATGTAACACACATCAGCAGACAGTGTGGACAAGAAAACCCCAACAGAGACTACAAAATTACAAGTGCTGACAATTAAGGACTAGTCAATTCTGAAGGGACAGACTGGTCTTTTAGCCTGAGTGCGCATGGTCAATGGTTCATAAACTCATCACAGGAGAAAGAAGCCCTCAGAATAACATTCCATCATTGTGAGCCAGCCAGCTTAATATGTTTGTCTGGAAAACAGGACCCCAGTGGGCAATAGGAGACGAGTAGCAGTAGTGACAGTAGTTGTAGCACAATTAATTATTACTGCAGTATTAGTAGCCCTAATGGTATTGTAAAAGTAATATATGAAGGATTGGTGAATGGGAGAAGGAGGGATGGTCACGTCCGAGTCAGTTAGCGCACTGGGCTGCCTATTATTGGGTTTCAGGTTAGATTCCTGCATCGACTTATGATCAATAATAGTCTCGATAAGCTCTAAAAAGCGGATGAATTTTACTATAATGCTGCTGTTCGGTGTACACTGGAGCCATTTTCTGGTTCACTGCCCTAATACCAGCCCAAAGATATTATTTCTTTATGTGTTAGGTGCAGGAATTGTTCACACCACCAGCCAATTGAAAGTTTGCATGATGTACTAGCTGGAACTTGCAGTTGTCAATATGAAAGGAAACCTTCTAAAGCTAGCAATAGTACTGCAAAGCAGTTGTAACACATGTTTGCTAGGGATGCCATGGCTGTTTTTTTAACATTATTTGAATGTATATCTTTTAGGACGCAGACTGTCAAAGGCCCTTTTAGAGGGACAGGGGCTTACATCAGTTAATGGTTTGCACTCTTTGTTAATCCAATTATGGGGTCAATGGCTCATGGGTTCGATTCAAGCTTTAATTGGGTCACATGGACTTATAAATACTGGAAAAATAGTTAAATCATATTTTTGTTAGCCATCCAAAGTGCGTAAATACAGGACATGCTGTTGATGCAGCACAGGCGTGACAAGACTTTGTGTTCTGGATTTTTGCACTGACTGATCGGACAGTAATGAGGCTTAATTAGGTGCACAGAGTGAATATGCTATCTAACAAGTGTTACCTTTTTAAGGGTTTTAACTATATACTTTACCAAATAGTAATGCCATGCTGAACCACCGTGATGCTAGTTTTCTGTCGGACCAAAGTGTTTGGAGAGATGTCCTTCGGACACTTACCACAGAAAGCTGAGGAGTAACCAGTGCATAATTAATGGCTTGTAGCCTTGAAGTTTAGGCCTAGTTACTTTTCCTTTGGAAAATGCTTTTAACACATCTTTGGATATTTCCATCACTTCCTCTCCCCTTCAAAAAAGAAAAACAATCTGCAAAAGATGAAGAAAGATGAAAAACTTAACAGAAGGAGTGAAAGAAGATAAACCAAAAAAAGGAAAAATGTCCAAGATAGCAACATCAAGAAAACCATTAAAAGACAAGGAAAAATAAAGAAAGGAGGAAGCCAAATAATGGTGCTTTGCTAGGAAGAACTTATAAACAAGAAGTGCCTAAAGTATTCAAAGATTTTTATAATAAGAATAAGAAGAAAAAGAAAACGAAGGGATAGAAGAAGATTAAAAAGACAACAAATCCCTCTAATAGAGGTAAAGAGCAGCAAACAACAAAGGCAAAATATTACGAGAAAAAGAAGGATATAAAAAGACTTAAGTTACATAAATAAGAGAAACTTGACCTCCCTGTCTGACTCCATACAACTACAGCCAAAGCTTTTTGGGGGACTGTGATAAGAGACATATTTATGGGAATTGTATTACAGGAAAGACAAGGGGATCCCAGAGCAGAGAAATACCCCTCCCCCTCCATTACTTCTAAAATGGCTTTCTCTTATGATACTCCCCTGGGGCACTTATTGCATATCTCCAGTCCTGGGACCTTTCAAACTGACCAGAGCTCTAGGATGCAGTGGGGGCATATATGAGACATTGAGACTGCTTTTTTTTTACACTACTTTTCAGATGTTACTGTGGTAATGCTGACTTTAGGTCACAGTTCACCTTACGACTGCTTGATAGGTAGTTAGATGACCTTGACAGACACTACTTTTCAGATGTTACTGTGGTAATGCTGACTTTAGGTCACAGTTCACCTTACGACTGCTTGATAGGTAGTTAGATGACCTCGACAGCATCCCTTTTAAAATGAAGCATATCTCAGATTTTTACTCGGAGATAATTCAGAAATGGTCACAATTCATGCTGTATTACCACTTAACTTATGTTTATGAGACAATAAGATGGTGGCATTTCTTGTATCAAATCTGGCCATTTCTTGCCTGCACACTATTGATGTTGTTATTTACCCCCCGATGGCACCTATGGTGCTGTAGCCATGAGATGGTGCTCCAGTTGTGACGTTGTCTGAGGCCATTCAAGAAATTGAATCACGATGGAAGCACTGGAATTGCCCCTTGGGTTTTGAGTAATTATCCTGTGTCACTGAACTTGGGTTGCCCTTCTGGATTTTGTCACTGCACAGATAAGAGGATGCTCTATATTGTAGGGCTGACATGGTGGACCCTTTGTTCAGAAATTGTTCTTAGAAAGATGTCCTAGCAGGATGATGGACAGATAGGCCATTTGGGGCGGACACCAATGAGTGGTGGGAGGGCATTGTGGACCTTTAGGGGAAGGGCATTTGACCTATTGGGGCATTTGGGGGCTGCAGGGATGAGGGAATAGTCACTTGGGACAATGTAGGAAAAGGAAAGCCAAAGCCAGAGACTCCATATGGATGACACTCAAATTTAATCATTGGCATTCAAAGTTTATTGTGTCAATGAATTATTAACCTCTAAAATTAGTAAAGTCATATAATTTTAGTTTAGTTAAACAAGACAGAAACACATGGATACTGTATTACAATCTACTGATAAAATGTTAAAAGTGAATACCATGCACAAGCCCTATTGCCAAAGCGCAGTTTTAAACAACTGGGCAGGCGAGTCTATGAGGGATGACTTCTTTGATAAGAGTCCTGAGAGCGGAGGAGAGATTCAAAGACATTGAAATGTTCAAGGCATGTTGTATTGTTCGGCATTATAAGAGTGGGTTGACAGAGAGCAAAGAGGAAGGACAGGGGGGTACGAAGGGTGGGGATGAGCTAAAATGGACAAGGGCAAGGTCAGTACTTAGTGTATTACAATATCGAACAAGGTTGTGCCCCCAGGACTCCTCTGTCACAATGGGAATGATATAGCTATTGTCCTTTGACAATGTCAAGGCTGGTCATTACTTAATACATAAATCATAGAGCAATTTGCCACATTGAACAATGAGAATTGTATCAAGAAAATTGTACCAAGACTTTCAAGAAAATATAATAGAAAGTGGGCAAATCAGGTTCCCAGATAGTTTCAAGCTCACACGAGATATCAAAGCCAATTTGGAAGCCAATCAATTTTTGCCCCTCATATGTGTGAATTGGAGTAATCATTTCGTGAAACAAGGAGATTAAAGTGAATTTTCTGAAGGCAGGTACTCAATGGAACACATGGGTTTATTTGTTTGGTTACAAACTCCATCTACTCGCTCTCATTTGAACTAACACCCTTGGCTGAGACGCCGCACTTATCTTTACCTACAATTTGTATCAAGTCCAAAACAGCACTTGTGCTGTACTAATCTGGAGCAAAGAATCTATGTGGATTGAGAATCAATACAGTTCACCGAATCATTTGGGATATTTCGAAGATGTCAAAGCAGGTTATTTGCACAAATAGTCTAAAACTGTGGACGTCGAGAAAATTGGAAAGTATCAAGTGTCAATTTTGACCTACTTGTAGAAATGACACTAAATGATGAAAAATAGCAGTTTAGATGGATACATTTTTATCTTGGAATACTGTAGCCTTCCAAATAGAGAAAAGGCTAAACAACGTCACCACTCAGCAACCAATATTATTGTGTCATTGTGACAAGAAAATTGTGCAATATTTGACCTCCAATATAAATACATCTACTTTGTAGAACATTATCCAAACATTTTTTCTTTCTTTCCTTGCTCTTGCACCCAAATATTCAAGAAGACGCAAGAACCCAGATGGCCACAAAATCACTTTCTTGATATATCAGGCCGAACAATCATTTTAGAGTAGGGCCTTGGTCCCTTGGAGTTCTGATACAATCTAGAACACCCACTATTGACCTGGCAATGACTGTCTGAAGGAATGGAACAAAGCACTTGTCATGTCGGACTGTCGGTTAAATTGAGTGTAATATATTCTGGTGACGATGCTGGTCCAGATGTGCTTATAGGGTTCAGGATATGGTGTTAGTGGAGAATAAAGAGGGAATGGGAGGAGTAGATTTTTGGGGGGGGGGGGTGGAGGAAGAAGTGATACTGTAGATATTGATGCATCACTGCTCAAAGAATAATAAGGTTTGTAGATGCTGTGCTCAAGAGTTTTTTTTGTTGTTTGAAAAAAAAAAATCGACTTGTAAGCAATTGAGCAATAGAAATGCTGCAGGTTGTCATACTTGTGAGCATACTTAGTATGGTAAGTGCTGCCTTCATGGCAAGTCCATGCCACTCATAAGGGTTGAATGGTATAACTAATAGAAAAAGAGAGTTTCCAGTTTCATTGATGCAACATATTATACAGATACCACATACGATATGAATGATGATGTATCAAAATCTTCCGGTGTGCATCCACATTTGCCACCACAGTTTGACCTTTTACTGATTTGCCATGTCCTTGACTTTGACCACTGTTTCACTCTCAAGAGCATGTGGTATATGACTATGTGTATACCAAACCCTGAAGAAATATATCGAAAATTCAACTTGGAAATCGAATAAAATTCACAGCATCAAAGGTCTGTAATGTCAACCAATTTGTATATCTTATTGCATCAGATTCTGTGGTATCCAGTGTGATATAATTTGGTATCTGGTAGCATTGACCATTGATGCTATCAATTTCTGTCGCAAAACCTGATTAATTTTGTCCTTCTTGTAATTCTAGTGTTCCCAGGGTACTTGTAGACAGTCCCTAGTGACATTAGGAGTAAACAAGACGTTGTAAATATCTTGTAGTAGAGTCTTGTAAAACAGGAGGACTCAATCCTGAGACCATTACAAGCAATTAAGGGGGAGAAGGGCTGGGGGCTCTGCTGCCTCTAGAATTGACGGATCGCTTTCTTGAAGGAAACTTCATTGACAATGAGATAAAGTCACAGTGTCTTGTTACTGGGTTTTGTTCCTGTGGCACTGTGAAATGTTCAACTAGGTGGATTTTGTGTTTAATTAAAAAAATAAGTGTTAAAAAAATACCAAGGCATTGAAGCGTATGTGTAATAATCTTGTTTTGACCATTTTCACTTAAACTGTCTTCCATGCATTGCGGTGATCAACCCTCATGGATAGCACAAATTTTGGTATCAGATTCTGAGCAACATTTTAATGAAATGAATTAAATAAGAAGTCTGTTTTGAAAGTAACATTTCTTTCTTGTGGAAGCCGGCTCAATGCTTGCAGTTATTTTATGCGGCAACAGGCGCTGCCCAGTGCCCACACAGGGGGTCCTTGAAGAATGTATTCCCTATAGGAAGTTCCTGCCTACTGCAGGGAGTGCTGTGGATGTCAATTCAGTTTAATTTGTACAATATGGAGTAGGGCTGTAACTGAGTGTAGCAGTAGAGGCAGAGTTGATACTTAAAGCTCTGCTTGGTGGACTTACTAGTCATCTGTCATCTGGTGGTTGTGGGCCTGTTCAGTCTGCTTTTCTGGTTCTGGGTTTGATTCCAGGTCCTTAGTTTAATTTCTGGTTTTGGTAAGGATATCATCAATAAGGACTTTTTGAGACGTGACAATAAAAGTAAATTGTAGTGATATGTTGATGAATAAAGTACTTTAAATCAAAAATCCAAGGAAATCGCAAAATGACAAATGGTCATTAAGGAGAATTACCTGAACCATCAAAAAGTTTCAGACAAAAAATAGTTCTTATACCTCAAAGCCTACAACCATGTTTGTGCAAAACTAGGACAAAGTACTTTTGTCCGTTCATGTTGGCTCCAACATCAAAATAGCAGTAGCACAACAAGGACATAAAACATTCAAATTAATGGCAATTAGTGACTTAACCCAGCAAAGTTAGTCCACATATTTGTTGAAATGTAATGATGCTACCAGGATGATTTTTATACATCAAAATGTCTCAGGACCATAATTTTCTTAAGAGGCCATTATGCGCAATAAAGCCAAAATACTTTGACACAGTTTTGCGTAAGACCAATGTATTGCAACATTACAGCAGCATCAAGAGCAAGCAGTTGAATGATGTTCCCCAGTTCCTATTTCAAGGGAGATATGATGCCAAGAGATAGACCCTGTGGCAGTCCAAACAATCAAAGAAATCTGCTGGGCATCAATGTCTACATCCATTTTTGGTGGCATTGCGGGGTGGCACCATAGGACGCTATCACTAGTGGCATCAGCCCTTGCATCGATGGTCAGGGAGCTATTACACGGCTCATATAAACAGCATGCCGCTACCATTTACCTTTTTTAACTTCCCTAAAAACAACTTCGCCGGAGTCCTGTTTGCTAAAAAAATTACACCCAGCAGGGCTATAAAAGACACTAGTAGAGATACTGGGTTTGGGTAACTTGGGTAAAATGGATGGATGATTTTAGTTTTACATCCTGAATTTAGTTACTCAGTGGGCTACTAAAGACAGGCGGAGGACACAGAAATGAAGTGCAGGATGATTGCAACTGCTGTCCAAATAGGTCCAGGTCACCTAGCCAGATCTGGGATCTAGTTAAGCAAGTTTCTTCTCACAATGTAGCAAACTGTAACACTTCTTTACGGTTTAGCTCTGTGAACCAACACAACCCACATGCCATGCACATTTTCTCTGATTATATGGTGTCAAACAATGAGCCTTTAACAACTTTTTTAAAATCATAACTGTAGTTTGCCTGGCTGTAGCCTTGGCTATGAAATATGATGTAAGTTAAAACAACCCTTCTTGGTGGCTGCCACTGTCTTGATGTAGCTCTTGATGATGTCTTCTCTTGATGTTGTGCTGTGTGCCTTCAAAGCCTTTTAGGTTGCTTGACAGGGTATCACCAAGTGCTTGTGTATGCCTTATTGACTCCCACTTCTACTTTGCCAATACAAACTAATGATGCAGAAAACCTTATGCTCCCTTCTGGAAATTCCTGGCCCCACAGTCAGTTATATGCTTCCTTCGCAAACATCTATGCCCCCTTTGAACACTGTATGCTTCCCACACAAAACTGTGTTCACCTTTAAGATGTCTTTCAGTAAAAGAGAAGAAAAATGGAGGTGCCTCCAGTTGTTAACTGGGTGACAAGCAAGTAGTCAAGTCATTCAAGCTGGCACAAAACTCATTCAAGCAAGAAAGCAAGGCAGTAAAGCAAGAAAGAAGGAGTATACAGACACTCAAGCAAGCAATCGACTAAAATCATCAATCAATTTTACCAAAAACCCAATCATACAATTCATGCATCGTATTATTAACTGGTCAACTTCTGCTCCATGAAAACTAAATTTCAGTCTCAGGTGGAAGAAAATACATTTTAAATGCCAGGCTCACTAAATGTCACCTGCCTGCCCTCGGGATATTTCCAGTGTCATATTTACATCTCTGCGTACATGCTCAAATTTCTTTTTCATGTTGGTTCATCTCGCCTTGGGTTATAGAAAGTCAGAAACCCAAGTGCATGTGGTGCCCAACCACTTTTTGCTGCTCTGTTTCCTAATGCAATTAACTTGACAAAGTTGGAGTGCGGGCTACAAGTGCTGTAAAGTCACCATCTGGTTTCTTTTGAATCAACCTGGAAGTTGAAGAGTTTTTGGATCTAGTTCTTGTTGAGTCAGGTGAGTTTAAGTGAGTTTAAATGAGAATATATTTTGGACATGGATGCCCACTCAATCCTCCATAAAGCTCAGCTTGATGAATGGCAATGTATTTATCTATTCTTAGCATTTTACTTAATATAGCTTCTTCAAATTATCTTCAAATTTGTTAAAATTGCACAATGGATGTCTTTAATGATTTTATTTGTTCAACATCACACAGTCTGTGATAGGATATGGGAAGGCAGAGGGTTAGCACAGTAGGGCGCTGGACTGTCAATCACTGGGTTCCTGGTTCGAATCCCACTCTGACCAGGTCGCTTTGTCTCAGACTTATGTTGGAGAGCACTTACCATCATCCATCACCTCATTGCTATTTTCTTTTCCTGTCCCAAGTAGCCTACCAAGTGCATAAATACAGGAAATAAAGCCCCAAACATCAATTGATCCATCCTATTGTGCAAGAAGCAATCACACTGCTGTGCTACCAGTGTTGCGGTATGCCAAACTGGCTTCCAAAAGCACTTGCCATACCACAGCTTAGCACTACCACTGGAGTGCGTCTACTTATAAATCTGAGTAAGTCCTTTTATAGCAGCAGCCGGAGATGGAAGTGTTGTCAACATGTCCTGGAGGAAGTACTTGTTGTGAGGTCATTAAATAAACAACAACTTGACAATCCTCAAGCCAGAAGGGAACAGCTGAATGCCACTGAAGTCTGGAGAGAATCTGAGTAGAAAGGAAATTCCTGAACAAGTCATGGGTTCACAAATTTATGTCCTGTATTTACCATCTATTTGGCCTCCCATGACATTAAATAGGACAGACAAGGACCATGGTAATACCTGAATAAAACAGATGAGGTGAAATGCACTCTTGGTACAGGATCAAACATTTGTTTGTTTAATTTAACAGATTGCCATAGACATGTGACCCAACTTAAAATATGAAAATCAGCTGGCTGCCGAAAAACATTTTTGGCCAGCTGCTCAGCTGGGCAACTAACCAGAGAGGGTTGTGAGTGCAAATACATTTCAAGGCCAATTGTAACAAATCTGCATGCCTCTTCATTAATTTCCAGCTACATCTGCTTGGATTGAAAACTCATATTCTTCATTCTATCTGCCCACAGACAAACCTGCCCAACCAAGCACAGCAAGCAGTCTCACTGACAAGCCTCCTCAGATCTACAATCCATCTATTAACCTTCTTCTTTGGAGCAGCGCCTCGTCTACCAAGTGGAGTTATGAGGAGATATTAAAGGAAATCTCTGCAGCTTCACTGAGATTATCCAGAAAGGTCTCCCCTGTTACTCAGGGAGAAGAGCTGTGCTAATGCAGCCCTCAAATCTCCTCCACATGTGGCCCAGCTGGCTGGTATTTACTTCTTGGTGGATCTCTAAAGAGAGGACTCTTGGTTGAAACATTGATTTTTATGTCCTTTATTTTTTTTAAGGTTTTTTATGACTTGCAAGTCTCCTCATCCAACGCATCCATTCCAATTTTAGAAGCATAGAAGATGGCAAGACTCTCAGTGGAAGCATTGATTTGATGTCCTTCATTTTGCACTGAATTAAATGGTTCTGTATAAAATGAAAAGGTTCTATATGACAAGCAAGTTTCATCATCTGAAGCATGCATTCTGATTTTAGATGAGACATCATCACATAATTTTGTGTTGCGATTGATTTCAATCACTGGGTCCCAGTTTCAATTCCGATTTTTGCTGGATTATTTGAACTATGGACAGCAGTTTTAATCCTTCGCCTTTTTGCTGTATTCTTTGCCTCTCAGTAGCCCACACTGGTGCTGATGGGTGTAAGACACAAACTCACTCACTCACTCACTCACTCACTTTGCTGTGTTCTATTCCTGTCCTAATTTGGCACGAGTCAATAAAATATCAAAACAGAACATAAAGCCCAATCACCAATACATCCCTTCTCCTTAAAATCATTGAACATTTCTGATCTGTTTAGCACTGGGAGAGCACTGCATTGAACTCATTTGCACTTTCTTCTTACCCTATATGGATTCATGTCCTCTTTTGCTTGACTGGCCACCATGCTAACACAATAGTTCCCTCCTAATTGCACAACTCCCTTGATTCCAGGCAATGAATATTCAGATGGGACGTACTCCGCAAATTTGTAATGTAGATGTCCCTGATTGGAATTGAGCCTCATACAATCTTCTGTGCTTCTTCGCTGCCTCTATGTTGCCTTGTTGTTGTTACAAAGTCTTGGGCTCTCTGGCCACTTCACTTTAAAAACCTTGTGTAGGTTGAATGGAGTCTGCATCTCTTTGATGGCTCGAATTGACAGTGAAATTATTTTTATGATCTTAAATTCTCGTGGCAGGTTGAAGTTCAAGTCACTGAGAAGAGTTGATGAGACATAAGAGAGAGGGTTCCAAAACATGTTGTACATTTATCCCATATGTCTGATATGAGGAATCTTTGACTAGCATATATAATTTAAACCCTTCGACAAAATTATATATGCAAACACATCCCGTACAAAATATGTATATAAAATGAACGAATTTAAATATAAATATCAAATTATAAACTAAATTCTTTCTGAAATTTCCACAAAATAAATATATTATGAAGCTCATTATGAAATTGCTTATGAACTCTTATTAGCCCTATGAAGTCTTGCGATGTCACAGAGCTCCCAAGAAGTATATGTAGACCTCCCAGCTCTATTTCTCTTAATATAAATTTGTTAGATCTGACAGAAGAATTGGCCATGGTATTTCTTGGACCTTTTTTGATGGTTCCCTGATTTGGGATTTTGCAGGGGCGCCCACTCCTCTCCCTCATATGACCTGCGTTATTGCATTTGAGCAGCTCTCTATATAAGTTCCAACAACAACATGGCACTGCCAGATTGCTGGGTTTCCTGTATGCTTCTAGGATGCCTGTGAGATGATCATCATGATTCTATGCATTGGTCTAGTGATTAAATGAACTATCTTCCTCTACTGAATGGCCCTTGTCGGATTCCTGGTCTGGGACCATCTCAGAAGCCTGCACTTGCCAGGGTTTCGAGGTTGATTGATTTACATGTAGTATGCCGATGTGTTATACTTGTTTCCTGCCTTTATATAAACTGAAATTTGAGGAAAATTCTGTCTCCAAGAGGACAAAGTCAAGAGTTTTTTTTGTATGATTGGCATATGAAGCCTATTGTGGGTCAAATGTGACCTTAAGCTTTTTTAGATATGGATATCTACTGTGAGATGTGCAGGCACAACTAGAGAGATATGGCTTTGTCATATTATGTTCCTGTCACTCATGATATGTGGATTGAATGATGAGATTATTTTTGGGAGTCTGTAGTTGGAACAAAATATGCGGCATGGTCCTGGATTCAGTCCTAACTCAGATCCGTACAAATTGTAGCACAAATGTAAAATGTTTTCAGTAGTTGGCATAAGGAGTTACATGCAGTTTCGATGCACTTGGTAGGCTAATAAGGGCAGAAGGAGGAAGGCCAATCAAAACTTCTGCAAAATACCAGTTCCAGGTGACTCAGCTAGAGCTAGAATTGAAATCGAGACTCATCACTCACTAGGCCACAGTGCTACCAAGAGAGCCAACCTCCCTACGGCTGAGTGCTATTTGGATGAGGAATTGTTGGCAGTCACTCGTGTCAGTGTCTATGCTACAAACCAGCAAGATGCTAAACATGGGGTTAAAATGCAAGATGTTGAGAACTCCTCTTTCTCTAAATCACCTTTCTCTTGTCATTTTATGAATCAACCCTTGTGAATGGCAATAACAGTGAATGACTTACTGCAAAAAGATAAATTTACCTCAGATGGCTGAACTTACCTCATCAGGCTGAACAGCCAGCGCTTACCTGCAATGTCCTACATTTTTCTAAATTGCCAGACTGACACTATGTGATATTCTCAAAATCTTTTTTCTCTTTTTCAGATATCGGACTATTATCGGTACATCAGAATACTTTGTGAGCCGGTTAGCCGATACCTTAGTAAATGGAAGAATGTGCGGCATGGCACCTCCTGATTTAATGCCAAAATGAGGTGAGATGGACGTCCTGCAATGCTCGATGAAGTACTTTTTTGTTTTAAGGGTGAGTTCTGACGGTTTATTTATCATAATCTTTTTATAGTTACCTAGTATTAGTTAATAAATTGACAATAGGCCTACCGTGTATATGTTGCATGGTAAGAATTTAAGGATGGGTCTACACCAGAATAATGTCCAGAAGTGTAAAATACATGTATAGATCATTATGGATCAAGCTGCTATCTCAACAATTGTTCTGTATGAACCAAACTTTTACCAAGTTTAGAGTTTCACTAGATATGCACATCAACATAGATAATAGTGCTTTAACTTTTATTTATACAATTGCCCATAAGACTGTGTAAAATGGCAAGAATTCCCTATGCACTGGCAAAGCACCAGAAACAAGAGAAAGAAATATTTTAATTAAAAGTAATTTTCTGTGTAAGTTTATTATGGTGCCTGTGTAACACACCCGGTTGGCAACTTTGCAGTCAATGCCAGCCACATTGTAAAAGAAGCCTTCAACCTCAAGATCATGAATACGTAACATCGAGTAGCTTCTAAAGAAAGATCTCATGTTAAGGTGGCTCGATACTCGTGAACTTTCCGAGATAGGATTTCTCAAAAATAGTTTAGAATGATCCAAAATATAGTTTATAGCAAAGATATGCAAAAAAAAGTGGTCGCTACCAGCCTTTTAAAAAAAATATTTGAGATTATGCATGAGAAAGTCAGTTCACCCAAACCTGAAAAACTGATTTTTTTTCTTAAATTTTTTACTGTGAAGTTTTCCCTGCTATTCCGTGGCCATGCATCCCATATTATGCAATGAAGCATGAAATTAAAGAAAACACTTGAAGGGAAAAGCTGATTGCAATTTCAAAGCGATATATTTAGTTTAAAGGACTTTGCTAGGGTCTCGGAATTAAAGTTTTGATTTTGACAATTTTAACTTTTTTTATAAACCATAGTGCTAAAAAAAAATTGACTAGATAGGATTTTTTAATTCTTTGTCATTTACTTCCAAAAGTAGTGGGGAACAATATGATAATACAGACAACCCTTCCTACCACACTTGAAATTGATATACAATTTTTTTTTTTATTACCAAGTCATTTTTGAGAAATTAGACCTGCTTGAGTAAAATCGCCTGTAAAAATGTTCTATTCTGAGTATCAAGCTGAAACTCCGGCTGCTTGTAGTACTCATCATAGCGCATCTAGTGCTTCAAACGGGAAGTCTCTAGCCCCAATAGAAGTGGCGCAATTTGCAAACGAAGCGGCCGACACTTGAAATTCTCAGAATTAAAAAAAGATGACAGCAGAGATCAGCTGCAATGGTGACGCTACCATAGATAGGGCCTGTGTGGCTGCGCGGAAATATGTGAAGGTGACGTAATTTCATGAGTAGCGAGCCACCTTAACTATCTGCGGATTCGAAGAGTCTCTTGAAGTTAATGAAATGACATATTGGAATGAGTCTCGGAAACCTTAAACCAGCTGCGTGCCAGTTTCATTATAGAAGAAATGCTAGCCTATTGTGTCTGGGCATCCGAATTCTGTTTCTGTGGAGTACTGGGCAATAAAGTTGTGTTGACTTCTTGGTAGAGAAGATGTACTTAACATTCTGGTGTGTGGTGAGTCGGAGAGGTCCAGCTTGATCAGTTTAAAAATCCATGTTGGTTTTGCATTGAAATTTGGTTTTTCAAAAAACCATTTTGAATCTAAAAAATCGATTTTGTCCCGACATTTTTTAGAGTGTATGCTTCACAACATGAGTCATATATAATAATACAGACACTGTCAGACAGGCTTAGTTTATTCATGTGATTTTAATATGTGATGATGAGCCCTGATAAAAAGGCTTTTACAGTGACTGTCACTAAATCCTGCAACAAATTGGTAAATGCTCCATTTATTTAACAAAAAAACAAATTGATGTTGAAGTGGGGACAATCAAAGTATCTCTTATTTTCAATCAGGAGTCACTGAAACTGGGCTAACCCATGTCACATAAACTAGAAAAACATCATTGCTTTCCCTGAACAAAGGAGAGTGATAAAAGTTAAATCACAGGCTCTGAGGTTATTGCAGTTGATGAAAGGTCCATTACAAGTTTAAACATCAAAATCCGAAGGCGAACATCGACCAAGGCAGCAGTCTACTGTCACAGTCTAAGACGGGTAAGACAAGCTTGAGCCTTGAAATGCTGCTATAAACTTCCGCTAAATGGCTTCCTGTGTGAAATTGCATAGTTTGGGAAAGGTTTTTATTCTTGGCTGACAAAAAGGTTGATAAATGTCAGCATTCCATCACAGGCTGTGTTCATGGTTGGCAAGCCCAGGGTTGCAATACATGTCATGGAGTAAAGTGATCTCTGAAAGATGGTGAAGTGAGCTGAGAATATCAAGCAAGCTCTCGTTCATTTGAGCCCATTCCAGTTCATTCAAGTCTGGCTAATGTCAACTTACTTAAAGTCACTCCTGCTTCTGTTAACTCTTAAAATTAGTTGCCACACATGGTAGCATAGCACTTTAGTTTTAGGACACTTTATTTGTTGTGTTATTGTGATGCTGTTCTAAAGTTTACATTCCTTTAACCTTCCTTGCTCAGTGAGCTGCTGGGCCCCTTTAAAACAAATACCAAACCTGACTTCTTCATTATCGCAACATATCATTTCCATAGCAAATTTGCTACAGTTGCAGTGATGACTCATGGGGAGAGCATGTCAATTTCAATCATGCTGACTATCCTCAATAAAGTTTGAACCTTTACTTTTACTTTTGACTAAATTATGTATTTTTGAAATTCTAGAGCAAAGTCTTATTGTAGTCACCCAAACAGGAGCAATTCTGCAGAATGGCCCAGCAGACAGTGCTGTCACCAGCCACCACAAGGAGCACTGGCTGCATCCTCTCCAAAGTCTCTGCTCTGCCCTGCTCCTGAGGACTTGCACAGCAGACAGCAACCAGACAACAGCTCTGGGAAGAACAAGCCAAGGCATACACTGTGTGAACACTGTGAAGGTAAATACAGACTCCTTCTCTGCTTCACTTGAACTTATAATTTTGCTCCTCGAAAACATTAGAACTCTCAGAGAGGCATAACAGGGTGGGGGGGATGAGCATCTTGAACAGGTTGGAGGGACACCCCTGGGAGTACACCAGTTGTATATTTTAGCAACGGTCAAAAAATTCAAATGGGGGCATTTGGGAGTTTGCTCAGTACTGGTCCAATATAGGGGCTTGCACCCCCATGCTGGCCTTCATACTCTCAATGTGTTAAGTCAGATAAAAAAAGTTTTTGTTAAAAGGTGCCAGTGAATAATTTGCTGTGTAAAATCCAGGATAAAAAGTTATCTAAATGTCCATGATAGAAGAATGATTAGGATAAAATTGGCATGTTTAAAAACACATTAAGAGATGACAGATAATTTGCTGTCTCCTCTGTATTCTCCTTCTGGTGACTGCATTTGTAAAGCTTATTCCAGACAGTATTGATACATGTTTGGAAAGGGTGTAGCAGTGCCTCCTTGTCATGTATTCACCTGCATCTAGCTTCTGTGTATCAGTACAGTGATGTCATGGGTCTCTGATGAACCACATCTTGAAGCAGGGTCCCAGTTCAGATAGTTGTAGTATCCTCCACACATCGAACACTCTAAATATGACTGAGTACATAGGCTTTTTGCCAGAGCACTTGGTTATGTCAGCGGGTAGCTGCCGAGGAGATGCTACCATTGGAACTTTGGAACCTTAAAACTATAGTAGAAGAAACTATACAGGTAGAAATGGTGTAACTGTCACCTAATGACAGGAGTTCGTTCATTATGAATTTGCTGAGGATTTGCAGCATTGAATCAACATTAAAACATAAATTGAAAAAATTGTTTTTTGTCCAACAACACAGGATCTCTGTTATATATCTACAAAGTTACCATTCAGGGCAATTAAGTCTTTCTTTATTAACTATTTCTAATATTCCTCCAACAGTATATATAAATTTTTATTCGACATTCAAATATCAAAAATGATACATATGTCAGGCAAAAGCAATTAGGCAAAACATAGGCTAAAATAGTAATAAATACATAGAATACACATCAATATATCGACAAAGTTCACATACATACAATACATACAAAATATAAAATAATTGTAGTTTTTAAGTTAATCCCGGTTCCAGCCACCCAGTTAGTCGAATAATTTTAAAAAATATATATATATAGATATATATAAATACATTTTTAGTCAATGTTTATCAGGTCCTGTACTTCAGATACATATATTATATAGCATTATAAATCTTGTTCATTGACCATTAAATACATAATTATTACTAAACTATTTAGGAGAGTTATATAGAACATTACACAGGGTGTTTTTAGAATAACTAATTAAGGAATCAAACTGCACATACTGTTGTTATTTGTTACAAATATATACATACAAAGATATGGCAGATAGGTAAATAGACATATAACAAAATTGCATATAGCAAGTTAAGCATTCATTAACATCTATTAAATAGAGAGCATTATTACAAGCATAATCATGTGGATGTAGGAGAAATCTGCTTTACACATCGGCTAATTGTAAGAACTTCCCTAGACTAATTAGCAATTCAGGTTCCTTGCATTTCATTATTTCAACAAATTTATTTTTATTATCTAATGACTGGAAGTTATCTACAAATTTAGACGCTGTTGAAAAGAGTTTATGTCGATTGCTTGCATTGCTGGGGCAAACAGTCAAGCAATGTATTTCGTCTTCAGGCATATCCAAAGTACACTTTTCACAAATTCTTTCAGGGGCTGGCAATTTTGGGAAACAGTATTTGTGTCCTATCTCAGAGCAATGTATTATGTCAAGTTCAAGTTTAGGAGAAGCAGAGAAGGAGTATTTACCTTCATAGAGTGTTAATCTTGGCTTGTTCTTCCCAGAGCTGTTGCCTGGTTGCTGTCTGCTGTGCAAGTCCTCAGGAGCAGGGCAGACCAGAGACTTTGGGGAGGGTGCAGTCAGTGCTCCTAGTGGTGGCTGGTGGAAACACTGTCTGCTGGGCCATTCTGCAGAATTGTTCCTGTTTGGGTGACTAGATTACAGTGTTTAACAATTATTGTAAAGCATGCTATTGGTCAAGGGTAGTGTGTTGGCCTGGTGATCACTGAGACATGCAGAGTTCAATTCCTGGTTTTAAAAGGAGTTGCAAGTCAGATCGATGCTAGGAGTGCACTTCAATTCATTGCTTCTGTCTGTCCTATGATGCCTAGCAAAAGTATAAATACAGGATGTAAATTCCTATCATCTTCACCACCACAAGTAATTTTTAAAGAATATGTAATTTCTGGACCAGGTGATTCTTGAATTTTAATTTTTCTCTCAGAAATTTACTGTTTAATATAAAAATGTCTGAAATATTCATCAGGTCCTCAAAGATACAGTATATTATGGTATTAATCGTATACTTGAAGTGTTTGAACTACACTGAGTATCATTAACAATGCAATAATTATACAATTTTGCACAGATTTCATGCATTATAATTATTGTATAGTCTTAAAACTTTCACTATAAAAGGGAGATTTTTCGCAAAAGAGTACGCATTTCAGTGAGTTCTCTCGGAAACACCATGTAAGTTCTCATGTCATGATTTATAGAATCATAATATCTGCAAAAGAATCATGCCCTGTGAAGGCTCAGCAGACTAAGATTGAAATTTGGATGCATATATTCTAGATGAAGAGCAAATCAAGATTTGTCAGAAACTCACGGCACAAACAATGCTGAAGTCAACTTCAATAAAGTCTTCTAAAAATATTTAAAATCTCATGACTCTCCCGTTTCATGTTGTGGGCCCTTTATGCACTGTTCAATGCCCATGTTAAGCAGCTTGAAAATAAGATCTCAGTTTTAACTGTCAGTTGATTCAACAAAATCTCTTGAGGTTAATGAAAAAGAAATTCAGGGGATTGTCTAAGAAACCTTAAACTGGTTGCATGCCAGCGTCTCTACGAAAGAGAATGCTAACAACCAGTTGTGCCTCACTTAATAGCCTCCGCTCTAGATAAATGCTGACTCTGAATTGCTTCAACTAATATATAACTGCCCTTTTCTCAGGTAAATGTTTGCAATTGTCTACATGGTTCAGCAAAGATTTCGTCATAGTGCAAACCTGGATTTATAGGTAAGATGGCTTGATGTCCTGTATTTTGAAGTGATAAGGCTTAATGAGCAGGAACCATAATAATGCACAACAGATGGAACATCAGTAGACAATGTTTTGGAAAACATTTCTAAATTATTGTCCCATTTCACCAATCGCTTATCACTAGGCACTATTAGGCAGCAAGTCCTAACAATCTCCTCTCTCAAATAGTAAATTTGATTTTTGTGAAATGAGCTAGACTGCTATACTGTTGGGGATGGAGAGCTGGCCACTCCCATTGGTCGATGGATGTCACTTGGCGCCCCCTTGTGCAATTGGTAATGAAGGATTGGGTCGCCATCTGGGGTATTATCTTGTACTTAGGCCAAGTCTTAACACTTGGCCAGTGACATTAACACTCAACTTGGCAGACTGAGCTTCTTAACTTAACAGCCGGATCGATCAAGTATCGGCTACAGGTGACAAATGAATCTGCTCTGAGTGACTTTTGCTGTTACGTCTCTTGCCAGCCCTACTTCCTGGGCTGCTTCTCGCTTGAGGATAGTTATTTTCCTGCAATTAATTATTGATCCTTGATGAATAAAACCCTCCCGGATGGCACTGCAGCATACCAATTCACTGAATTGCGGCATACCGATGATGGCATACAAATGCGTTCAGCCTTCGGATGATCATTGTAATTAAGAATAAATTGCAACCAGAAAGGGGGAGGGCTTTTTCTGCTTATTTCCTCTGACAAATCTCTGCCCTCAAGATCACTTCAGCAGTTCTCCTTGGCTCATTCAACCTTACCCATGCTCACTTCAGGTCTCTCGAGTTGTGTCTTCTCATTTTGGCATACTTTGGCTCATTCTAGGTAGCTTTCACCTCCCTTTATTCAGCTCATTCCATTTCACTACAGCTCACTCCCATTTCTGTTGGCAAACTTCAGTCACTACAACTTCAAACCCCAAGTTCCTTAACTCATTTCAACTCACTCCAACCGCTTTTAGCTCATTTCAACTCACTGCAACAAACAGATACCAGGAGTTGGAGTAAGTTAGAGTGAGTTTGAAGGAGCTGGAATGAGCTGGAATGAGCTCAAAGGAGTTGATACTGACTCCCTGCATCTCAGTTCACCATTTTTCAGAGCGTTCTTTTCTCCATGCCAAGTTCTTTCCTCCATGCCATGCACAGCAACCCCAGGCTTGCCAACAGTAGGGACAGGCTGTGAAAGAATGCTGCCTTTTTTTTAACCTTTTTGTCAGTGAAGAATAAAGACCTTTCCGAAACTATGCAATTTCAGACAAGTAGCCATTTAGTGGAAGTTTATCACTGCCTTTCAAGGCTCAAGCTTGCTGTGCCCATAGTAGATTGCAACTGTAGACTGCTACCCTGGGCAAAGCTTCACCTTCGAATTTTGATGCTTCAACTTGTAATTGACCTTTCATCAACTGCAATAGCCTCAGCGTCTGATTTAACTTTTTCCACTCTCCTTTGTTCAGGAAAACAATGATGTTTTTCTAGTTTATCGAGGACACGGGCTTAGCCCAGTTTTAGTGCACTCACTGACTCCAACAATGGAGTCCAACATGCACTACCAAAGCCAAATTTAGGACTCCTGTTTCCTTCTAGAAAATAAGAGACACTTTGGTTGTTCCACTTCTACCTGAATTTAGTTTGTTGTTCTTTTTCTTTTAAAAAATGGAACATGTTTAAATTAGTTGCAAGATTCAGCAGCTGTTAGTTTAAAAGCTTTTTATCAAGGTTCTTGCAGGGGTTTGGGTATTGGGCTGTGCTTCCTGTGTTTTTGCACTGGAAAGGCTGAATAGGATATACAGATGACATGGTTATGATGCAATTCTTGATGGATGATGAAATGGGAAATTCTTACGATAGGATACGATATGATATATATTTATTTCGCTTTAGCAAAAAGAGATAACCATAACAAAGAGTATCACGAATTTGGAATCACAAGATTATTTGGTTATGTATAAAAATAGGTTATTTATATCTTTGAAAAGTTGTGTATGATGGTGTGCTAATGTGGGGAAACCTGGATAGCCCCAGGGCTGAAATTCAGGCCACCCTAATACAACTAACATGGGTTGCCTGGTCCAGGAAATGAATACTGGTCCGAAAGATCATCGGCACCGAATGAAACCATAGATCAGGCTGCATGTGCCTTTGTTGCGCTTGCCACGTAAAACCAGACTATTAACTACATTCTCTTTACCAAGTAGTAGACACAATTTAATTACTCAGCTCAGCATACCATAGAAACAGGGAATCCTGATGCCCAGACATTTCTTACATAACGACACTGGCACGCTGCTGGTTTAAGGTTTCCGAGACTCATCACAGAATTTATTTTTCATTAACTTCAAGAGATTCTTGAAATCCACTGGCAGTTAACATGAGATCTTTGTTTTGAAGCTACTTGTCGGGCACTCGATGTTGCATATTCATGATCATGAGGTTGAAGGCTTCCATTACAATGTGGCTGACATTGACTGCAAAGTTGCCAACTGGGTGTGTTACACAGAAATGACTTTTAATTAAGACATTTCTTTCTTATGTTTCTAGTGCTTTGTCAGTGCATATACTGTAGGCCTATAATATAACACCTGCTTACCACATTATTATACATACAATTGTATATACATTGTACACGTATATGAAAGTGAAACTGCTCTCATTATCAGATGTGGCAACGTTACTGATGTATCTAGTACAATTTCCAGCTTTTGGTAAAAGGTTTGATTCCTACAGAACAATTTAGATTGCAGCCTGCTTCATAATAGTCACATCCATGGGCATAACGAGCAATGTGGTTAACACAATTTCTAGAAGTAGAGCATTATCAAGCTTGCAAAAACAATACTGCAAAGAGGTATACTTTCTTATATTTTAGGATGATTTTCCTTTTCAAAACATACAATCAATCCTCAAAGAAAGAGAACAAGCCATATACATTAATTTTTTTCATTTTCTTCTAAAGTTTCAGTTCACCAATAAAACTTGCCCTCAAAACAGAAAGGTATTCCTCAAGTGTCACAGGGCAGCCATTGCACCTTAATTTGGCATTAAACCAGGTGGCACTTTGCTGGACGTGCTTCAATTCGCTGAGGTATCAGCGCACTGGCTCACAAAAAATTGTGAGGCACAGATGTCTGAAAAAGATAAGACGATTTTGTCATAGAATATTACAAAGAGATAGTGTTAGTCTGGTGATATAGAATATATTATATTAGTGTAGGCAAGTGTAGTAAGTTCAACCTTGTGTTGTAAGTTCAGCCTTTCAAGGTAGGCAGGCAAGTTCATTGAACCACCAGACCAATGTACAGAACCATCATGATCATCACCCAGGCATCCAAGAAGCATATAGGAGACCCAGCAATCTGACAGTGCCATTTTGTTGTTGGAACTTATATAGAGAACTGCTCAAATGCAATAACGCTGGTCGGAGGAAGGGAGGCCCCAGCCAAATCCCATATCAGGGAGCCATCAAAAAAGGCCCAAAAAATATCCAGGTCAATTCTAATATATAAAGAGAAATAGAGCTAAGAAGTCTGTATACTTCTCAGGACTTCATAAGACTTCCAAGGGCCAGTAAGAGTTCATAAGCAATTTCACACTGAACCTAAAAAGATATTTTGTAGAGATTTCACAAGGGCGTCAGTCTATGAATGGCCTTTAACATGAAATCACAATCTTGAACATTTCGCAGATTAATGAATACTTTATTCTGAGTGACAAATCTTCATAAAACAATGTCATAAAAATTGGGCAAGTGTCTATGCTTGGTAGGTAAAAGATCTCAATTACAGGGGTAAATGTGTAACATGTTTTGGACTCCTATCCCTCTCATTTCATCAAGCAACCCTAGAACTTGCCATAAGAATTTAAAGATCACAAAAATGATTTCACAATCATTTCAGCCCAGCAGATCTAACGTTCAAAGAAGTGAAGGACTGAAGGTTCCATTGAACCTACATAAAGTTTCTACAGTGCATTAGCCACTGCCAGCCCAAGACTTGGCAACAACAAGGCAACGAAGAAGAAAACACAGAAGATTGTATGAATTTTGATGCTTCAACTTGTAATCGCTCTTTCATCAACTGCAATAACCTCAGCCTGTGATTTAACTTTTACCACTCTCCTTTGTTCAGGAAAACAATGACGGGTTTCTAGTTTATAGAGGACACGGGCTTAGCCCAGTTTTAGTGCACTCACTGACTCCAACAATGGAGTCCAACATGCACTACCAAAGCCAAATTTAGGACTCCTGTTTCCTTCTAGAAAATAAGAGACACTTTGGTTGTTCCACTTCTACCTGAATTTAGTTTGTTGTTCTTTTTCTTTTATAAAATGGAACATGTTTAAATTAGTTGCAAGATTCAGCAGCTGTTAGTTTAAAAGCTTTTTATCAAGGTTCTTGCAGGGGTTTGGGTATTGGGCTGTGCTTCCTGTGTTTTTGCACTGGAAAGGCTGAATAGGATATACAGATGACATGGTTATGATGCAATTCTTGATGGATGATGAAATGGGAAATTCTTACGATAGGATACGATATGATATATATTTATTTCGCTTTAGCAAAAAGAGATAACCATAACAAAGAGTATCACGAATTTGGAATCACAAGATTATTTGGTTATGTATAAAAATAGGTTATTTATATCTTTGAAAATTTGTATATGATGGTGTGCTAATGTGGGGAAACCTGGATAGCCCCAGGGCTGAAATTCAGGCCACCCTAATACAACTAACATGGGTTGCCTGGTCCAGGAAATGAATACTGGTCCGAAAGATCATCGGCACCGAATGAAACCATAGATCAGGCTGCATGTGCCTTTGTTGCGCTTGCCACGTAAAACCAGACTATTAACTACATTCTCTTTACCAAGTAGTAGACACAATTTAATTACTCAGCTCAGCATACCATAGAAACAGGGAATCCTGATGCCCAGACATTTCTTACATAACGACACTGGCACGCTGCTGGTTTAAGGTTTCCGAGACTCATCACAGAATTTATTTTTCATTAACTTCAAGAGATTCTTGAAATCCACTGGCAGTTAACATGAGATCTTTGCTTTGAAGCTACTTGTCGGGCACTCGATGTTGCATATTCATGATCTTGAGGTTGAAGGCTTCCATTACAATGTGGCTGACATTGACTGCAAAGTTGCCAACTGGGTATGTTACACAGAAATGACTTTTAATTAAGACATTTCTTTCTTATGTTTCTAGTGCTTTGTCAGTGCATATACTGTAGGCCTATAATATAACACCTGCTTACCACATTATTATACATACAATTGTATATACATTGTACACGTATATGAAAGTGAAACTGCTCTCATTATCAGCAGTGGCAACGTTACTGATGTATCTAGTACAATTTCCAGCTTTTGGTAAAAGGTTTGATTCCTACAGAACAATTTAGATTGCAGCCTGCTTCATAATAGTCACATCCATGGGCATAACGAGCAATGTGGTTAACACAATTTCTAGAAGTAGAGCATTATCAAGCTTGCAAAAACAATACTGCAAAGAGGTATACTTTCTTATATTTTAGGATGATTTTCCTTTTCAAAACATACAATCAATCCTCAAAGAAAGAGAACAAGCCATATACATTAATTTTTTGCATTTTCTTCTAAAGTTTCAGTTCACCAATAAAACTTGCCCTCAAAACAGAAAGGTATTCCTCAAGTGTCACAGGGCAGCCATTGCACCTTAATTTGGCATTAAACCAGGTGGCACTTTGCTGGACGTGCTTCAATTCGCTGAGGTATCAGCGCACTGGCTCACAAAAAATTGTGAGGCACAGATGTCTGAAAAAGATAAGACGATTTTGTCATAGAATATTACAAAGAGATAGTGTTAGTCTGGTGATATAGAATATATTATATTAGTGTAGGCAAGTTTGGTAAGTTCAGCCATGTGTAGTATGTTCAGCCTTTCAAGGTAAGCAGTCAAGTTCATTGAACCACCAGACCAATGTATAGCACCATCATGATCATCACACAGGCATCCAAGAAGCATATAGGAGACCCAGCAATCTGACAGTGCCATGTTGTTGGAACTTATATAGAGAACTGCTCAAATGCAATAACGCTGGTCGGAGGAAGGGAGGCCCCAGCCAAATCCCATATCAGGGAGCCATCAAAAAAGGCCCAAAAAATATCCAGGTCAATTCTAATATATAAAGAGAAATAGAGCTAAGAAGTCTGTATACTTCTCAGGACTTCATAAGACTTCCAAGGGCCAATAAGAGTTCATAAGCAATTTCCCAAAGAACCTAAAAAGATATTTTGTAGAGATTTCACAAGGGCGTCAGTCTATGAATGGCCTTTAACATGAAATCACAAGCTTGAACATTTCGCAGATTAATGAATACTTTATTCTGAGTGACAAATCTTCATAAAACAATGTCATAAAAATTGGGCAAGTGTCTATGCTTGGTAGGTAAAAGATCTCAATTACAGGGGTAAATGTGTAACATGTTATGGACCCCTATCCTTCTCATTCCATCAAACAACCCTAGAATTTTCCATAAGAATTTAAAGATCACAAAAATTATTTGACAATTATTTCAGCCCAGCAGATCTAACGTTCAAAGAAGTGAAGGACTGAAGGTTCCATTGAACCTACATAAAGTTTCTACAGTGCATTAGCCACTGCCAGCCCAAGACTTGGCAACAACAAGGCAACGAAGAAGAAAACACAGAAGATTGTATGAGGCTCAATTCCAATCAGGGACATCTACATTACAAATTTGCAGAGTGAGTACTTCCCATCTGAATATTCATTACCTAGAATAAAGGGAGTTGTGCAAGGACGGAACTATAGAATTAGAAAGGTGGCTAGTCAAGCAAAAGAGGACATGTATACAAACAGGGCTTAGGAGAAAGTACAATGAGTTAAATGCAGTGCTATTCCAGTGATATAAGAAATATTCAATGATTTAAAGGAGCAAAGGATGATTAAGGGAAGGAAAATTGGGACTTTACATTCTGTATATAGCTGGAGCAAGTTGTGAATCTGCATCCAAAAGACAGATGGATGATTGGTGTTTTATTTCCTGTGCTTATGCACTTCACAGGTTGTTTATGAATGGAGGAGGCAACTCCAGTGAAGAGAATGATTTGGACTGCACATCAATATGCATGTATTGAATATTGAAGTGATCTGACAAAAGCTGGGTGTTAACAACAGACCCATAGATTGCAAATCGTATGACACATGTATGTGAAGACATTTTAGGTCTGGCCATCTAGTTATTGGTTTCTTTTGATGCTTCTAAAGTGATGCATAAATTTGATGCAAAAATAAAGTACATAAAATCAATGAGTCCTCTCAGTAAAGATCCATCAAGGAGTAAATACTAGCCAGCTGGCCACATGTGGAGGAGATTTGAGGGCTGCATTAGCACAGCTCTTCTCCCTGCGTAACAGGGGAGACCTTTCTGGATAATCTCAGTGAAGCTGCAGAGATTTCCTTTAATATCTCCTCATAACTCCACTTGGTAGACGAGGCGCTGCTCCAAAGAAGAAGGTTAATAGACGGATTGTAGATCTGAAGGTGGCTAGTCATTGGGACGGCTTGTCAGGGCAGGTTCGTTGGAGATAGGAGAACACCTGTTCGCAACCAAAGGCAGCTTTAGTCAGTGTACTGGTTGAAACAGTTGGGCACTAGGAAGATTTGAAAGGTTTGCCTAACAAGCAGACAAGCACTCTTTTCAACAGAACCTTGGTCAACTTAGTTTTACATGTGTCAATTGTGTCATGACGTTTTTGCACAAAGACACTGGCTTGATTCTACTTGCTATTCATCCGCAAGTGTCAACAAAAGCAGTTTAATGTAGTTGTTTTATCTTGCTATAAATGTCCCTAAAGCTTTCTAAGAAGCCGCCAATGGCCTCCATTTCCACCAAACCCTTCCTTCCTGAGCTTTATGGACATTGACCCAGCTTACAACCAAGCCTTTGACCTATTTAGAGCTTTCTTGGCCTAGTTCTGCCCTAATTCTGTTCAACTTTTACCTGGTTTATCATATTTGTGTGTAGTGACCTTGTTTACTTCTGTGGAGAATGGGTGTTTTTCCTTACTCAGGCCTGAGAACCACGATCTATGTTGTACTACTTGGGGTTTCATTATGATTTGCTAGCTGTAATTATATGGATGAACAGCGATAATTATATATATTGAGCAAACTGGCAATCTGTTTCAAAAAGTATATAAACAAATGTTTCATCCCGAATCATCAGACTGTGTTATTCAGACAATACCGTGGTCCTTGCCTGTCATGTCATAGGAGCCCAACTAATTGGTAAATACAGGGCATGAATTTGTGAACCCATGACTAATTCAGGAATTTCCTATCTACACAGATTCTCTCCAGACTTCAGCTGCATTCAGCTGTTCCCTTCTGGCTAGCTGGAGGATTGTCAAGTTGTTGTTTATTTAATGACCTCACAACAAGTACTTCCTCCAGGACATGTTGACAACACTTCCATCTCCGGCTGCTGCTATAAAAGGACTCTATGAACCACAAAGTCATTAGACTTACTCAGATAAGTAGATGCACTCCAGGGGTAGTGCTAGGCTGTGGTATGATGTGCGCTTTTGGAAGCCAGTTTGGCATACCCCAACATCGTTTGGTAGCACAGCAGTTGGTATGATTGCTTCAAGCGCCGGTGAGCCAGTCTGGTGAAACTGAGAACTGCATGCTGCTGCCACCTGGCACAAAAGTTGATTTCCTATGCCAAAGCATTGCTGTCCCAACAAATAGTTCCAATTTCATTGCACATTCACAAAATTTCTATTCAACATTGATGTATACCAGAGTCAGACTCGGCAATCACATTCTCTAAAGAAGTAGACAAGGCCATCAGCACACTCAGAAACAGCCCCGGTGTCTTCCAGACAAAATTGTGTGTCTTCCTCTGGTCGAAAGTAGGTGGACGCTCGCAGGAGCTCGCTGAATAGCACACCAGTCACTAGGTGGCAACACAAGACAGCATATGTTCTGATCTGTGGCAATGCAAGAGCAGTCCACTTGTAGACAGCCGGTGAGCAATTTATTGGAACTGGCCCTATACAAACTATTATTATTATCATTCATGCATGTTAGGATGGATAAATGCATGATTGGGGCTTTATTTCCTGTATCTATGTACTTGGTAGAATACTCAGGACAGCAAAAAAAAATAGCAATGAGGTGATGGACTGATGGAGGTGATTGAAACTGCTCTCCAGCAAACAATGTAAGTCTGAGACTAAGTGACCTAGTCAGAGTGGGATTCGAACCAGGAACCCAGTGATTGACAGTCCAGCGCCCTACTGTGCTAACCCTCTGCCTTCCCATATCCTATCATAGACTGTGTGATGTTGAACAAATAAAATCATTAAAGACGTCCATTGTGCACTTATAACAAAATTAATATGATGATAATTTCAAGCTGCTATATTAAGTGAAATCTAAGAATAGACACATGCAGTTTTTAAAATTGCCATTGATCGACCTGAGCTTTATGGAGGACTGAGTGGACAACCATGTCCAAAATGTACGCTCACTTAAACTCAGTTAAACTGATCTGACTCAACAAGAACTAGATCCAAAGACCTTTCAACTTCCAGACTGATTCAAAAGAAACCAGATGGTGACTTTACAGCACTTGTAGTCTGCACTCCAACTTCGTCAAGTGAATTCATTGAAAGGAAGCAGAGCAGCCAAAACAGGTTGGGAATAGCATGCACTTGGGTTTCTGACTTTCTGCACTTTAAAAGAGGGAACATATAACCAAAGGCAAAATGAACCAACATGAAAAGGAAATTTGAGCATACAGGCGGAAATATAAATATTACACTGCAAGTATCCCGAGGGCGGGCGGGTGACATTTAGTGAGCCTATGATTTAAAATGAATTTTCTTCCACCTGAGACTGAAATTTAGTTTTCATGGGGCAGAAGTCAACCAGTTAATAATAGGATGAATGAATTGTATGATTGGGCTTTTGGTAAAATGGATTGATGATTTTAGTCGATTGCTTGCTTGAGTGTCTGCATGCTCCTTCTTTCTTGCCTGACTGCATCGCTTTACTGCATGCTTGATTGCTTGCTTGAGTGTCTGTATGCTCCTTCTTTCTTGCTTGACTACATCGCTTCCTTGCATGAATGACTTGTGTACCTGCTTTAATGACTTGACTACTTGCTTGTCACCAAGTTAACAACTTGGGGCATCTCCGTTTTACCTCACACTTATTGAAACACACTTTTCAAAGGAGCACACAGTTTTGTGTGGGGAGCATACTGTTTTCAAAGTTAGCAAAGATGTTAGTGCAGGGAGCATATAGTTTACAGAAGGCCAAGAGTTTCCAGAAGGCTGCATCATTATTTTGTGTTAGCAAAGGAGGAGTGGGAGTCAATAGGGTCTACACAAGCACTTAGTGATGACCTGTCAGGAAGCATTACAGCCTTTGAAGGCACACACAACAACCTCAAGGGAAGACATCATCAAGAGCTACATCAATAGTGGTAACAGAGAAGACGAGTTTCATAAACTTACATCATACATCATAGGTTAAGGATAGTAGTGACATCAATTCAGGGTAGCACAGGTTAACTAATATAAAGGTGATGTTAGAGGAATTCTTCAATGCTTGAGACACCATAAGCATGAAAAAATCAGTATATCATCCGGGTTTAGTGAATTGACAGTTTCAATCTCCTCCACCCAATTTCTGTGTCCTTCGACTGTCCTTACTAGCTTGCAAGTACATCAATACAGGAAGTAAAGCCAAAATTAGCCTTCCATCTCTGTAAAAGAGATCAATGGCTGCTGCATGCTGTTTATATGAGCCGTGTAATAGCTCCCTGACCACCGATGCCAGAACTGATGCCCCCAGTGATACCATCCTACGATGCCACCCCAAGATGCCACCCAAAATGGATGTGGACATGGATGCCCAGCAGATTTCTCCGATTGTTCAGAGTGCCCCAGGGTCCTTCTCTTGGCCTTATCTCCCTTGAAATAGGAACTGGGGAACATCATTCAACTGCCTCCTCCTGCTGCTGTTGTAATGCTGCAATACTACAATGCTGTGGTTGTTGGCTCTGACGACATAAGAACTACTTGAAGCAGAGGTTTCAGGGGATGTTTCAGGTACTTGTTGGAGCACCACACCAATTCTAAAGACAAAAATTTAATGGCTGTGGGCTGTGATATATGAAGTTCAGGCATCTTTCCTTTGTGACCATTTGTGATTTTGCCATTTCCTTGGATTTGGAAAAAGTACTTGATGTATTGACAGATCATAATAATTTAATTTGATTGTCACATTGAAAAAAGTCCTTATTTATGACATCCTTACTAAAACTAGGAATTAAACCAACAACCTGGAATCAAACCCAGGACCAGATAAGCGAACGGTGCAGGCCCAAAAACCATTACATCAGATGGCAGATGACTAGTGAGTCCATCAAGCAAGCTTTAAATAACAACTCTGCATCTCCTGCTATACCCAGTTACCGACCCATTCCATATCGTACAACTTAAAACCGAATTGACATCCACAGAACTCCCTACAGTGGGCAGGAATATACTATGGGGAAGGCATTCTTCAAGGACCCCCTGTGTGGGCTGCATCTGATGCCACATACAATCACTACAGCAATGTGAAAATTTTACTGTAAAATTACTGTTTCACCAAATTTGCAGTTTAGCATCAGTAGCCAATCATATTAGAAAGTGCTAATAATCCATTATAGTAGCCCAATTAGAAAGTGCTAATAATCCATTAGAGTA
Organism: Platynereis dumerilii; assembly: GCA_026936325.1. Lineage (NCBI taxonomy): Eukaryota > Metazoa > Annelida > Polychaeta > Phyllodocida > Nereididae > Platynereis > Platynereis dumerilii. The sequence continues at coordinate 1,808,717 of JAPTHN010000069.1, forward strand.
GCCAAATCAGAGTGCATGGCTTTCCCTTTTACAGCATTTACACGTATTAGACAGACAACTTTTCAGATAGGCCTATGATCAGGGATGATTGTTCAGCACACTAATCGTATGTCCGCCATGACAAAATATTTTTAAAATTCTAGCGAAAATACTACTGAGCATATTACTCAGTAGTGAAAATGTTTCACAGTGCCATGGTATCAGAACCAAGTAACCGTCACAGTGGGGCCTTGCCTCATTGTCAATGAAGTTTCCTTCAAGAAAGCGATCCATCAATTCTAGAGGCAGCAAAGCCCCTAGCCCTACTCCCCCTTAATTGCTTGTAATGGGCCCAAGATTGAGTCCTTCTGTTTTACAAGACTCCTCGACAAGATGTTTATAACTTCTTGTTTACTCCTAATGGCACTAGGACAGTCTCGGGTTCCACAAGCGCCCTGGGAATACTAGAATGACAAGAAGGACAAATCACATTTGGCCACACAAATTGATAGCATCAATGGTCAATGTTATCTCATGTAATATGATACCACGCTGGATACCATAGAAGCACTGAAATAAGATGTAGACTGCCTAGATAAAATAGACCTTTGATATTGTGAAGTTTCTTTGACTTCAAGTTGAATTTTCACAAATGTCTTCAAGGTTTTGTACAAGGGTATTCATATACAATATTCAGAACAGGACGACTTTTATTCAGTGTTGATGATATTTTGTATCTGTGTTCTTTGAATAAATGTATACTCCTGTGAGCTAGCAGGTTTGGGATTATATGAACTTTGTTGCAGTTGTGAAACAGTGTTATCTTTGTCCATCATCTCATTAATCAACCCATGGCATAAACTTTCCATGCTGACAGCGCCCATACATGTACATAAGTAACCACATGTACATGCCTGCAACCGTAACAACCAGCAGCATTATTATTGCTCAATTGCTTGTTAACCTTTTCTTGGAGCAAAAGAAAATCCTCTGCACAGCATCTACAAACCATCTTGATTCTTTGATTGTGTCACTTCATCCTCTCTCTCTCCAAAAAATTCATCCTATCCCTTCTCTCTCTCCACCTCTGCCATATTGATCTCCCCTAATAAGCACATCTGGGCCAGCATCGCCACCAGAATACATTACACTCAATTAAACCAGCAGTCAGACATGACAAGTGCTTTGTTCCATTCCCTCAGACAGTCATATCATTGCCAGATCAATAGTGTGTGTTCAAGATTGTATCAGAACTCCAGGGTCCTACTCTAAACTGATTGTTCAGTTGGATATATCAAGAAAGTGATTTTGTGGCCATCTGTGTTCTCTTGCCTTTTTTAAAATTTGAGTGGAAAAGGAAGAGACAAAGCAAGAATGTGTTGGAATAATATTCTCTAGAACAAATCAGGCAGACTTTGAGGTCACATATCGTTCAATTTTCTTGCCACATTGACAGAATAATGTGTGTCATATTGAGTTAAAGTCTTTCTTGCCTTTTGTCCATTTGATTGGTGAAATTATTTCAACACAAAAAAATTCCATAAAAATTGCTCATTTTCATCAATCAATATTATATAGAGGTCAAAATTGATTCTTTGATACTTTCCAACTTTCTCAATGTCGACTGATTTAGTCTACTGGTGCTTACAAGCTGACATCTTCTAAATATCCATAATGGTTCGGTGAACTTTATTGATTCTAGATCAACAATGATCTATTGCTCCAGATTTGTTCACAAGTGCTGTTTATTGACTTGATAATTTGACAACACACATTGTAGGCAGCTATTGAAAGGTAAGCGCTGCCTCTCAGGTTAGTTTTTGCCACTCACAAGATGGATAGTAGACATTTTAGCAAGAAAGTGGGATCAAACCCATGTGTTGGATCTTTTACCTACCCAATATCAGAACTAAGTCTTACGAACAATGTGTGCTTGAAACCTTTGGGGACGCTAAATTGCCCAATTTCTATTATAAATCTTTTGATACTATTCATTGGTACAATTCTCCTGATACAATATGGCAAATGGCTCTTTGATTTATGTAATGACCAGCCTTGACATTGTCAAAGGACAATAGCTATATCATTCTCCCTGTGACAGAGGAGTCCTAGGGGCACAGCCTTGTTCGATATTGTCATACACAAAGTACTGTTCTTGCCCTTGTCCGCTTTAGCTCACCCCCCACCCTCCATGCCCCTCCTGTCTCCCTCTCTGTCCTCTTTGCCCTCGCTGTTTTTGACCCACTCTTACAATGCCAAACAATACAACATGCCTGGAACATTTCAATGTCTTTGTATCTCTCCTCCCCTCTCAGGACTCTTATCCAAGAAGTCATCCCTCATAGACTCGCCTGCCCAGTTGTCTCAAACTGCGCTTTGCTTACGGTATTCACTTTCACATTGTATCAGTAGTATTCAGTAGTTGATGATACAGTGTCCATGTGTTTCTGTCTTGTTTAAAAGAGTTTACTCATTTAAGATCTTAATAATTCATTGGCACAACAAAATTTGAATGCCAATGATCAAATTTGAGTGTCATCCATACGCAGTCTCTGGCTTTGGCTTTCCCATTCCTACATTATCCCAAGTAACTATTCCCTCATCCCTGCAACCCCAAATTCACCTTTTCCCAATAGGTCAAAAGCCCTTCCCCCAAAGGTCCACAATGCCCTCCCACCACCCATTGTTGTCTGCCCCAATGGCATATCTGCCCATCAGCCCACTAGGGTGTTTTTCTATGAGCAATTTCAGAACAAACTGTCCACAATTTCACCCCCAAAATATAAAGCACCCTCCTATCTGTGCAGTGACAAAATCCAGAAAGGAAAACCAAGTCCAGTGACACAGGGTAATTACTCAAAGCCCAAGGGGCAATCCCAGTGCTTCCATTGTGATTCAATTTCATAAACGACCTCCTACAACATCACAACTGGAGCGCCATCTCATGGATACAGCCCCACAGGCGCCATCTGGGGGTAAATAACATCAATAGTGTGCAGCCAGGAAATGGCCAGATTTGATACAAGAAATGGCACCAACAAATACACAAAGGTGGACATATATACATACAGTATGACGTAAAACAATTTTTGATTTCTGTGGCTTCAGTTTGAAACTGTGATAGAAGATAGGGAGTGAAAGGGCTTTATTGACATATTCATACATTGATAGGGCCTCATAGAACAGGCACTGACAATGCTAATGAGATAAGGTACCCATGTGCTACTGGATTAAACTGAATGAAAAAGATATCTAATACACTCAGCTGGATTTCATTCCCAGAAGCCGGGACACCAATAATACAAGTGTCCAGCAAATAGACCACTCTTCTCCCGTGCTCCGCCGTCTAAAAGTCTCAAATGCCCTACAGATTCGCTCAGTTTGAAAGGTCCCTGGACTGGAGATTTGCAATAACTGCCCCAGGGGTGTATCATAATACAAAGCCATTTTAGAGGTAATGAGGGGGGGGGGGATATTTCTGTTTGGGGATGCCCTTGTCTTTCCTGTAACACAATTCACATAAATATATGTCTCTTATCACAGTCCTGCACTGGTTACTTCTCAGTTTTCTGTGATAAAAATGTCCAAAGAATATTTCCTGACACTTTAGTCAGGACGTCATTCTGGTTAAGCGCAGATTTAATGTTTGGTCAAGTAAATAATTAAAACCTGGCCAAGGGCTAAATAATATAAGCCAACAAGACAAGTACTCAGAAGCCTGAAAAATGCAACCCAGTGAGCCATGTTTCATTCTGTGGCTAGAGTGTACCTCTTCTCAGTATCATGATTCTTGCCTATCAGTCAGTCCAAAAATACAGGACAGAAAATCTTATCATTCATGCACTTGCACTCAATATAGCAGGTACAAAATCATGATGTCATTACCAACAGATATGGCGAGAGTAAGGTCCAAATCTACATCCTAAAGATGAATTGATGGATTGTCTGGCCTCACTTCATGTATTTCTGTACTTTGGCAGGCTAACAAAACCCGAAGAGTGCCATGAAGTGAGCTAACCCCCTTTCCCACTCAAGGCCCCGGCAGTTTGCATCCTAAATTACACATGGGTTAATATTATCAAAGCACAGCCATAGCATCCCCCATAAACACATAAACATGTGTTGCAAATGTTTTGCAGTACTAACTAAGCCTGCCAAGGAAGGCTTCCTCTCATGTTGTCAAATGCAAGTTCTGTCAAAAACATCATGCAAACTTTCAATTGGCTAGTTGTGTGAACAATTCCTGCATCTAACACATAAAAAAGTGATATCTCTGGGATGTTATTAGGACTGTTAACCAGAAAATGGTTCCATTGTACACTGTACACAAAACAGTAGGAGCGCTAGTACTATAGAGAATGAGAATGTTCTTTCAATGATAAATTAAAATATCATCACAGTATAAATTACTTCTTGTCTCTATGAAGAGAAAGACACCTGAAACTGAATAACTATAACATCAAATAATGGGGGTCTGCTTATATGAGGGATTGTAAATTTCAGACCTCAACTCATTACCTGTCCTTTGTAGTATTAAGCCCACTCAGCGCAAAAATACAGGGTGAAAAGCCAATCACCCATCAATGGATGGATGAATGACTGGCGCTCAACATCCTTTCTTTATGCTTGGTAGGCTAATTGGGACAGGAGAGGATACAACAAAGCGGCACAGGATGATTGAAACAGCTGTCCAACATATAATAATAGTAATAGAAACGAGTTCGGGACCCAGTAATTGGCAACTAAAGTTACCCTCCTTCACCTATTCACCCATCATACATCCATTACTTCTACAATACCATCACAACTATTTTTACTGTAATGAGTTTATGAACCATTGACCATGTGCATCCAGGCTAAAAGGCCAGTCTGTCCCTTCAGAATTGACTAGTCCTCAATTGTCCGCACTTCTACTAGTAGTTTCTGTTTGGGTCTTCTTGTCCGCAATGACATGTGTTATAGCAAGCATTTGGTACTGGTCAGTGAGACAGTAACTGGCAGTTAAGTTGTCTGGTGTTTATACTAAGCAGTGAAAGAATAAGAGCAGTTGTAAATGTTTATTTTTTTTTTATTATTTTTTTTTTTAACGTCCATTACATAGACAGAGTCCATCTCAACAGACTGTACAATTACACCCTTGGCAGGCCTGTTCAAGCATGAGCCTTTCTCAACTCCCCGGGGAGTATGCAGCCAGGCAGTCATTATAGTAGGGTGGCTTAGCCTCAATATTTGGTGGAATCGTTCACTTTATTACAATTTTATGAGGTTTAGGTTGTGGGTAGACATGACCAAGACCTTTCAAAATCCACCGACTGCCAAGCTGATTTCGCCCCTGGCGGCCATATTTGGCAAATCCAATATGGCCGCCATCGTATTTTGCCGATTTTGTAACCTTTGAACCGGGCATCATAAATACTTGTGTGATACCTCTAGTTTGGGGTTTTCTTGACTGAAGAATTCATTTTTGGCATTTATTTAGTGATTTGAGCAATCCTGGTGGCCGTATTGCACAAATTCAAGATGGCCGTGCTAATAATTGGCGGACTAACATAACTTTTTGACTAAGCGTCGCATATTCTCATATGATACCTCTATTTTCGGGTTTTAATGGATGAGGAATTCATTTTTTGCATTCTCTCTTTGATTGGACTATCCCTGATGTTCATATGGGATTTCAATGACATGTTTAAGTCAGCGCAAATCATACCAATGAGCGTTAAGTCATTTTGTTCAATCACGCTTGAAGAAACTATGTCCGATAACTCGAATCAGAAAAAGCTCATATGAAAGGTGGAACCTCCTAGAACATGCTTAAGTCACCAAAAGTTGCCACATTTTCATTCGATGATTTCTTTATTATTATTTCATAACAAAATATTTATGCTGAGATGAAGTCTTAATTGTCACTTACATAGCCTGAGCAGGAATAAAATTGCATAATCGAGTTCAGTTTTAAGCAATCAGAAACCGCTCACTCACTTAATATGTTATGGCTAATTGATAATAAATCAAGAGTGTCATTTTCATTACACGTTGGTCTGTTTCTCTTTGGTTTAACTATGAACACATGTTGCACATTTTTAGAATTATATTTATTCTAGCAGTATCAGCAAAAACCTCCCAAATTTCTTTTTTATTCCTTTGATTAATGCACAAGACCTCCACCATTTTATACCATTAAGATGATTTATGTCCTGTGATATTTATATATATTTCTACTGACTGTCAAGATTATCTGCAAAATGTGGGTTTCATACCTGAACTATGAAAGGACCACCTTCATTTGGCTGCAGAATTTGAGTTCCTATTTCTTTAGAATAATTGAAGCGAAACATTTAAAACCATCTCAAATGAGCTTGTGGATTGAATATATCAACTCTCAAAGATTGTATGTTCACAATGATCTTGACAAATCTCGTGAACAATGAAGATGATCCTGTGCTCTTAAACAGGAGACAATTTCTCAAACAAGCAAGATCTTAAGAAGGAATATTTCAAGATGTTTGCTTGATTAGTCCTGCATCTTGAACATTCAGAACAAATCAAACAATATTGCTGGTTGGCATGAAAGACCGAAGCAGTCATCTGGAATCCTGTTAACACTTTCCAATTCACTGGAAATCCACAGAGGCAACAGGGAGAGAAAAGATGAAGCACCCAAAAAAGATACGAGAGTCCTAACTTCAATCCCCACTCTCTCAAACAGCGCTGCACACAGCTGTTACCTGCTTCATCCATAATGGACAGAGTAAGGACAGAAATCTTGAAGTCAATGGCATGAAGCAAGTGCTCAAGTAGTATTGCCAAGGGTCACACTATGCTGTGGCAAACTTGTCAGTTGAATTTTATTCTTTGACCAATTGCCACAAACATGACTCTGTGTTTACAGGGATGCTCCTGAAAAGATAGGAGGAACCTGCTTGACAAGACAAAACTCTCAGTCAGTGTTATTGTACGATATTATTTTCAAGTACAAGTTCACTCAAACAATCCATAATATGCATCCACCAAAACAAACATCCCAAAACATCCAGTTTAATGTGCCTTCTAGCACCAACAGTAGAGAAGAACCATGAATATTGCAGTTGAACTAGCATGTCACTTTATCATGTTCATTCATCGTAGTTTACAATGCATTTTTCGGACATTCAGGTGGCTGTTTCCAGCATCTTCATGTGATTGCTCTCTACTCAACGACTAACTTGACACTTGTTGATGCAGGATCTCAAGATTTATACAAGCTAGTGTTTGTGCTGCAGCAATGAAACCTGTGGTGTTTGACACCAATGATGACGATTTTAGAGAATTAAGTATTCTCGGCTGCTAATGGTTTCTAATCATTAGCATGAATTGCAGTAGAAAAAGGAGGCATGCATGAGACACAAAAATTTGCAAAAAGTTGTCTTCGATGTCTTGCTACTTCTGAAGTAAGCATTGCAGGAACTTAAAATTTGCAAACATGTTGTTTATTGTGTATCACCATTGTAGCTTTGGACTAAGCCTATTAATAGAGCAATAAGAAATTCCGAACAGCTGATGGAGGTTTGTCCAAATAGCTAGCCTCTTATGGTGCCAATGCAAAAGCAGTGACTAAGGCAGAAGGTCCTGAATTCTGTCAGGCTCATTGACCATTTGAAGGAGTTCAGATCTCATTGACAGGTCATTATAAGGAGTAGCTTTAACAGCATTTGGTCAATTGTTTAAAATGGTGTGGTCCAATAATACAGCAATTTTTTTTTCAGGAAAGCTGCTAACACCAGATTTCAAGTAATGTACATATTTGCCACTTTTTTTCTGAAATCCGCAATTGTTGACATTTGATAGAGATGCCTACACTTTAAATCCTCCGTGCGCAACCACTGGCTCTGAGGGTGTGGGTTCGAATCCCACCCCAGTACTCAATTTAGTCCGAGCCCATAGGACATTAAACGGAGGCTGGTTGTAACCAGTTCTCTGCTGGGGCAGCTGAAAGACCCTGGGTATCCCTGAATTAATAGGGTTTGTGCCAGACTCCCAGTCTTCTCATCAATCATCATACGGCAATCACCAACACTGGAGGGTGCTACGGCATGAGAACCTTGGGCAATGTTCCTGTATCCTCTGCCCATGGGCGCTACACTGCGGCTGCCCTGAGCTATATCATAGGTGGAAGGCTCTCCACAAATTTCATGTGTCGCATGCTGGTTCATGACCAAGAAAATCAAATCAAATCAAATTAATCACTTAGTGCTGATGTGTAAGGGCCCATATTTCCTTGGTAAGCAGGACATTGAGACATGGTAACAAATCTGTCACTAAAGTGTTTGAGTGTCCCAAACTCTGAAGCATCTTGATCTCAGAAAATGGCAGATTGGTTAGCTCATTGATGACAATGATTTTCTTGGATAATGCCAAAAGCAGAATAGTAATTTCATTGCTTTTTCTCTGTCAGTTGGCAAATGAATAACATTCATTATTCCAATTCACAAATCATATTGACAGCCAACTGATATGATGACAGCTTTCATGCAACTCACATTAACTGGATGGTGCATAAGGGGAATTTCAAAATTGCTTGTTCAAATTCTGCGTTGAGTCCCCATGTCAAGCATAATGCTACAGTACTGATGTTGTATGAGATGGCCATTCAATGTATTGAAAACGTCCAAATCATGTTCCTCCTTATCAAGATTATAATTTTCATTAATTCGTTGATAAACATTTATCTTGTTTGATTGTTTCCGATATGGAACAAGAAAGTCACCATGTGAGTCAGATAAAACGCACATGCTTTGTGGATACTTTTTTTTAATCTTTTATTTCAACGGATAGCATTAAGGTTGGATTGCTTCAATTTCTCCCTCCTTTTCAGGGAAATCAAGCTTTTTTTGTTATATATCAGTAAAGTATCTTGGCCTAATCTTGTCCACAGAGTACTTGCTTTTACAATAACATCCTACCACAAATCCTAGCATTTTGGAATGCAGTGTGGAGGCTGTTGGCCTACCATAGTGAAATAATGAAAGCCACTGTTGCAATTCTGGGAGCAAGGCACTATAATGCATCAATACTATATAGGAGATTGCATACCTTAGTTCAAGTATTCACTCTGGACTTTCACCTCTAAGTTAGGGAAGGGTGCTAGAATGCATGGATTGCATTAAATTTTGTTTTCCAGAAGGGCATATGCAAGTATTTCATCATTTTTTTCATCGGTGCGAGACACAATTGCAAGTGGACGGCCCTCCCACATTATGTCCCAATGCATCTCATTTGATGGTATGTTGATTTCTTCACTTATCGGTTTAAAGCCCATGAGAGTCAGCAAAGGACATCTGCTGGTTGTTAAAGCGGATAAGGTTTTGTGCTAAAATGATATGTCTGATGTTCATTGACATTGCATTGTCCCTCCGTTGTGCAAAGTCCCCAGAAGCTGTTCTTTGTGTGGAAAGATGCCAGATAGCTAAAAAGTAAGGAGTTCCACCTATACTCCCCATAAATTAATTGATTTTGCAATGCAAATTATATAATAAATATATTCCAAGATAAAAATAAACAAAAAAGGGTCTCAATTCAAAAATCTTGATGCACTTCTTGAGGTCTACAATACTTTGTTCAGTGCTACAGAATACATTTGCTCATTTCCATTGACTCAAAAACACATTGTTAGAATCTCATAGGGCCACTGGGGGTGCTCCAATCAAAGAAAGAATGCAAAAAATGAATTCCTTGCTCATTAAAACCCCAAAATAGAGGTATCATATGTGAATACATGATGCTTAGTTAAAAAGTTATGTCAGTCTTCCAAATATTAGCGCGGCCATCTTGAATTTGTGCAATATGGCCATCAGAATTACTCAAATCACCAAACCGATCCCAGAAGTGAATTCTTCAGTCAAGAAAACCCCAAACTAGAGGTATCACACAAGTATTTATGATGCCCGGTTCAAAAGTTACAAAATCGGCAGAATCTGATGGCGGCCATATTGGATTTGCCAAATACGGCCACCAGGGGACAAAATCAGCTTGGCAGTCGGTGGATTTTGAAAGGTCTTGGTCATGTCTACCAACAACCAAAACCTCATAAAATTGTAATAAAGTGAACGATTTTCTGACTAAGCCCCCTACTATTAGTCTAGTCAATATGTGAAATGACCTAGAACAAATTGCAACAGAAACGGTTCCAGTGGCATTTGATCCCTAAATATGTCAAGAAAGACATACTAAAAGTCATGGAAAATCCAAATGGTGGAACACCCCCAAATTAGCATAAATCCAAGATGGCCGCCATAAAAATCAGGTTTTTTGCAAATAACTCAGAAACTATTAGATATAGACCCCATATGTGCATGAAAGTTGAAAATAAACTTGGGTATTGCGGACATTTTGACGCTATTCCCATGTCTCTATCTCTAATAGATCTCAAGATATAGCATATTCAAGTATCTCGGATTTTGCAAAAAAAGCTTTAAAACGCAAAAAATTTCATTTATACTTGAAGTATGACTTTTACCTTACCTATTAAGGATACAAAAGGAATAACTTGTGTTTAATTTAAGACCCCAATCATGTCTCTACCTCTCTTCAATCCCCTACTATGCCATATTTTGCATTTGGAAGTCTTCCCTCGAAATTCCATTTATTTGCTAAAAATTGGCATTTCATATGAAAGAAAGTGCTCATTTTGGGTCTGAAGTGTACGAAATATTGCGAGTATGGAATTCAGCCTATTCTGAGTTACCGCATGTGTAATGCTAGACATAATTTAACTACAATCACTGATGAATCACGCAGAGAATCTGACCTAGACAAATATTTCCATACCGCATATTATCATCGATTTACGTCACGAGCATCAATCAGCGCCAAGGACATCAAAAGTTTACCGGTAATTTGCGAAGCAACTATTTACTTCTCTGAGACATATGGCATATCATTTTAAAGCTATCAGAGAGATCTATCTATCCATGTGAGAATCACACCTGTAACCAGTGATGTAGTCAAGGCCGGGACATCAGAGACGGAGGCATCAGCCTCCGAGACCGAGACCGAGGCCATCAAAATGTATCCTCGAGGCCGGCCACGAGTACCTCCAACACTGGCCCAAAGACAACTGAGACCAAGGCAAGACTAAGGAATTGGAATTGAAACCAAGCCAAGGCTGAGGCCATCAAAATATGGCTCCGAGGCCGGCCTTGAGACTTTCAACTGAGCCTCTAACCCTTACGGAAGTGCGAAACGGCAAAATTGGCCTAATTCGCAAAACATGAGTGAAGGCCTGTTCATTGGCTAGCTTTTGGGTTTTGTCTGGCTTAGTCATTAAAGTCTATGTAAATAATTAATATAGGTGACAAAATTGGAAGCAATACTAAATTTTGCATTTATATATATATATAGATGGGGGGTGTGATAATTCCAAAATGTTTCTGTGTGGCATTTTTTGTGTGACCTGGACCTGGTTAGGCAACACGGTTGCCTCCGTTTGTCAATATAAGCCGAAAACCCATATGGACGGAGGCTTTGAAGGTTGACGCGAAGAAATAATGACGAAAATTACCCCAAAAAAATCATATCTCGAGAACTATTGGTCTTAGAGACTTGTGAATAGGCTCAAATTAACCGGAATCCTCATTTTTATATCAGTGTTTCATAGTAACTATAGGCCTAAGTGCAATATTTTTTTTGTTATTGGACAAAAACTGTTTTTTTGCTCTTTTCCGACAGTATACAAGCATAAACTCGCATTGCAGACTGTATGTGTAGTGTTAGAGCCTAAATAATTGCAAAAATTGCTCAATCTATGTTTACATTTAATATATATATGCATTTGACAGTTCTATTCCATATTATTAATTAGTGAATCATACTATACCAAGTTGTTGTATACCGTGCATAGATTATGCCTAAATTGATTTGATCAGCGAGATACTTGATTTACTTATGACAATAACATTAATATTTAGTTTCATATAACTGCGTGGTACTCTGTGTGCAGCTATCTTAAAAGTCTTGAGGTTCACTGACAAGATCTTTGACAAGCTTATAAAACAAGTGACATTCACAACACCATAATAATTCTATTTCACATGTGAGACAGCAGTAATGCCAGTAATGGCATGAAATTAACTTGAAGAGGATAGCATAAATAATGAATCTATTAATACTAAAAGTCCAATACTGGAAAATGACATCCCTAATGGACTAGTAACTCTAAAATTGATTGTTAATCACATTCATTTGTTTCCTATGCTCATCTTGCAGTAACAGGGGCGTCAGTTTCATTTTAATGTGGTGGGGCAAGTAGCCATCACATCTTCGTGGAAGATGTCAGGGGAAAAATTATATATTTTTTTGATTCAGAAACATTTATACTTTGGTCAAGAAGTGGTGACGCTAATGCAAATGCCCCACCAGCCCCACCTACACTGACACCACTGTGCAGTAATGATATATTATACTGTGACAAGAAAATAGAGGATTTTTCAAGAAGTCTTAAGAGAAACAAGAAGATGAGACAGGATCTAATCATTTTTACCAGTAGTATGACTAAACAAAACAATTTACATGTATTGACTGTGCCTGACATCTTAATGCACAAAATTTTTATCAGGAATATTGGTCCATACCCTCAAAGTTTGGGTTTGCATATAGCTCTGAAAATAGAGTAAGCTGTTTCTCTGAGGAGAGAAAGATTAAGCTGAAACATCTACCTCTGCCAAGTGACCTTGTGCCAATCCCAGGGACTTCTTAAAAAATACAGTTATTTCTCCAACACCCCCTTGCTTTAAAAATTCTGTGGTGAATGCCTTCAGTGACATTGAATTCCCCCAGCATCTTGTGACTGAGCACTTTGTTTTTAGCACTCTTTATCTCGTTGAACCAACTGACTTTTGACCAATGAACAGGTAACCAAAGAAAAGCAAAAGTTACACAGGCAACATGTGACAAAAGATGACCAGGAAGTACTACTTGAGGAGAACAGGTCAATCAATTTCACTGTGCACTAACGAGGGGGGTACCCTCGCCATCAGGGTGGCCATTACAACTCTCACTTCGTGATTTCAAAGCGAAATTACAAGAAATGGACGGGGTGTGAGGTCTTCAAATTGTTAAGATAGGTTAAATGGCTTGTGGAATGAATAATTGTCAAGTGCCAGGCTCAAACAAGCAATATGAAATAAGATATTTATGAAATTAGAATTCACTCGAGGTGAGGGTACCACAAAAAACGAAAAATGGCAAGGCGAGGGTACCAGCATTTTGGCGAGGGTACCAACCTAAATGGCGAGGGTACCAACCTAAAATGGCGAGGGTACCAACCGGAAGTGGCGAGGGTACTGCAAGATTTGGGCGAGGGTCACTTCCGGTTGGCGAGGGTAACCAACAAAAGAGATTGGCGAGGGTAATGTAAGTCATTGTCTGAGCAAACTATTTTGTAAGGAGAAGCAATGAATCAGCCTATTCAATTGTCTCTTTGTTGTAATAGATAACAACCTTTACAGACACATGATTGCACTTCTGAAATGATTGCCAATCAAGAACTCCAATCTATATAGAACACAATTGCAATGCCCTAGTAATACAGGGAAATCTTCAAATTAATTGACTGCCTCTCAGATAAGGAACCAATTGCCCAATACTAGACATTCTGTAGTACCCCACTGTGGAATTCTGCAAGTTGTGGCTTTAACTGCATGAACCCGTCTGTAAAAACAAAATAGTTAGACGAATATATAATCAGACAGCCTCTATAAAAGCTTTGGAAAAGTAAGCAGTTCTCAATTGCTAAAACCATAATTAAATTCTCAACTCTAAAATCTGACTGGCACATTCATTAACCTGAGAGTCGATTCTTATAATCCTTAATCAGGATGGAGCATAATCACAAATTTAGTATCACAATTTATGTTTCTGTATATATATGTTTGCCTAGATAGTGGAGGAGTTGCTCACAGACAGAGAGGACATCACATGAGGAGAGTTGTAAATACATGTAGATACTAACGTTTTTAAATCCACGAAGTTTGCTAAAAATGCCCTTATCCCAAGTGATACCATCCACAGTGAAACTTCTTTCTTAAAGTAATTATGGCTTCTTCCTGTATTGTTGTGTATTTTTGCAATTTGTTTTTGCAGTGACAATAACATGCTTGTTATAAGCTTTTGATATGAGATTCGCCGTGTTTTTATGGTTATGGATCATCAGTCAGTGGTGCAAAAAGCACCATTTGATAGTCTTCCAGCTCAATACAACATACAAGAGCAAAGTGCCCTACTAACATGTAATGTCATTGTAATGAGCTCAATAAAGTTTATTCAATCGATCAGTTATATAGCTTAAAACCCAATACTACTCTCAAGGTATCAACAACTCTCGACTTTTTTTACAGCAATTTCAATAAGAGTGACTTTCTCTAATAAGATAGTGAAAAGTAGCAAATACAGTTCATGTCATTAGTTGAGGCACTGCATTACATACCATGCAATGTAAATCTAATTTGAATGGCATAAAAATGTGTTTTACTGCAATTTCAAGAAGTATGCGTTTTTGTTATAGGACAGTGAAACGTAGCAAATATAGCTCATGTGATTGGTGGAGGTACTGGATTACACAGCATAAATTTAATTTGCATAGCATGAAGCATATTTCAAGGCCAGTTTACGTTTCTGGTTGTCACATCAACTGTCAGTTTTCACCTGCTAATCTTATCTATTTATCAAACTCAGCAGCTCACTGAAGCAGAATGTTATGTTTTTCATACTATAATACGTTTAACTAAGTGATTAGGAGGACGTTTTATTGCTTGCCAGCCAATCAGTCAAGCAGAATATGCTACGTGGATACTGAGAAAATTAGCCAGAGAAACTCATATTGAATTAATCTGCAGTAATGCCGTTACAGGTGATTTCATTACCATGCGATTCTGGTCATCCAGGCCTAACTGTGTGAATGTAATGCACATAGCTGTTTGCTACGTCCAATCAAGTGTGTGACGTTTTAGTGATCATAAACCAATGAGACTGGGGCAAAAATGTGATGTAGCAAGGTTGATATAGACTTTAAAATCTTGTACTAATGAAATCGCCTGTAACGTGTCTGGTGGTCACTGTCAGTGTGAGTGCTAACCTTCTAATCTTATTCACTTATCAAACTCAGCTGCTCACTGAAGCAGAATACCATGTTTTTCATTGCTTCACTGCATCCAACTCATACATGTGCAGGACGTTTTATTGATCACAGACCAATCAGGAAAGCTGAAAATGCTACGTGAATACTAAGAAAACTGACCAGAGAAACTCATACTAAATGAATCTGCTGTAAGCCATATACTTTGGTTTTAACATTAGCAACAGGCCATTTTTTAAGTATAAAAGTGGTGGGGATTTGGCCCACCAGCCCCTGCAAAATCCCCACCACTGGCAGAGATTTGCCCCACCAGTAAGTACCCTTTGATTCTAAATTTCAGACTAAAATTGCTAAAAATTATCTATCTATCTATCTATCTATCTATCTATCTATCTATCTATCTATCTAAAATGTAGCAATTCACAGTACAATTGGAGGTAAATCCATGAAATTTAAAAACATAGTTCATTGAATTATTTACTTTTGAGAATAGTTAAATTTGAAATCTCTTCACCACGCACGTCACGTTTCTATGACGTGATAGTAAAATGCCCTCTTCGGCCAAATCCCCACCGCTGAAATTCGCTTAAAAAATGCCCTGATTATGTCGTGGAAGGAGACATTTTGAAAATAGCCAGATACGGCAGATATAATAATTTGAAGATGTTCACCTTCATAAAGGTGGACATTTGGTCTTAGAGAGGCTGCAGCCCGCTGGTATCAGGGCAAATATCAAATCAGGGCAAATCCTGAACAATATCAGGGCAGATCAACTGCTCCAGTCATATGCATAACATGTTAAAATTTCAGGGCAAAATAGCGACAGTCCCATGCAAAATGGCCATCCTAAGTAGGCCTACATGTATGTATGTAGATATCTATCTGTGATAGCATCTATCTATCTACCTATCTATCTATCTATCTATCCATATATATATCTATATAATTTATTATCTTTCTTATCTGTCTTCTCTATTTTATTTAATGTATCTAGTAACATCATTATTGCTGTTTATAATACACTGAAATCATGATTGAACAGCAAAAAAGAATGTTTATAGACCAGTCATTTTAGGTGGTACCCTCGCCATGACAATAATTGAAAATGGTGTTACCCTCGAGTGGCTTTTTTGGTTACCCTCGCCCTGGCGATTAATTTCAAATGAAAAATCTGATAATTCTGTGACCAATCACTTGTGAAACACAAGTCCTATGGTGAGTATAACATCCATACTATATGATTGACCAATATTGGCTTTGTATTTTATATAATAAGCTCAGGATGACAGAAAATGACTTTGAAGCGAGAGTTTCAATGGCTGGCATGATGGTGAGGGTACCCCCTCGTTAGTGCACCGTGAATTTCTTGTTCAGAAACAATTTCAGGCATGAAACTGGGATGTTGAGAATCTTTCTTCTCTAACAAGTTAGCCATGCAAGTCAATAGAGATGTTGACAATCTCTGTAAAGAAGCAAAAGCTAAAAATTTAAAAAAAATTGTCAAGTCTGTTTGAAAAATGGCTACACTTTAAAGTGGATGTGGCTGCACAAAAAAGAGAAAAATGTTACACATATGTATAGAATTATAGACAGATTGTAAAATTTGAGATACAACATGCAAAAAATACAAAATTTCTCAATTCTTAGAATTTGTGGCATGTTTCTACAGAAGGTGGAATAAACATAAGCCTTTTTTGTGAGCGGGAACTAAATATTTCTGCTTACAAATATTAGGTTGAAAATTTAAGATCACCTTTGTATATCAGAATATCTGATCCATCACCACCATAAGAAGCCACACAAATGTCTCACTGAATACTTAAGACTTACACATTCACAGCTTCAACTTGATAATGCTGCTTCAGTTTGCAAAACCTGTCAGTGTCCTCTCGATAAGAAAAGAAACAAACCAAAAAGTAAAATTACAAATATAGCGAAATGTGCTGTCGCTAGGAGACTCCTTACATTTTCTTACATGAAAATTGGTAAACAAAATTAGGCCTACTTTTCTTAGCAAACACACACTTACTTTAAAATATGAGAAAATGACTCAAGACAAATAAATCCCAAGTCATTATAGTGCTGACGAGGATAAAACCAGAACACATACATCACCTAAGACAAAGATAGACACTGTTACACAGAAAGACTGATTTGGCTAAAACTGCAACATCAATCTTCAATGTTTAGGATGATACTTTAACTTTAGGATGATAGAGCAAGCGGAGCAGAAATTTTTTAAAGCTAACATTCTTCAAACAAGTACATATAATGGCACAGCATCGCCCATGCCCCGCATGTTTTATGCTATGTTTATCCTATCCGTTAGCCATTTTATCCCGTTTGTTTATCCTATCCATTTATCCTCTCCGTTTATCATATCTGTTTATCCTATCCGTTTATCCTATCCGTGTATCCTACCCGTTTTCCTGTTATCCCGTTTATCCTATCCGTTTATGCTATCTATTTATCCTATCTGTTTATCCTATCTGTTTATCCTATCTGTTTATCCTATCCGTTTATCCAGTACCCCATAAGCACTGGTTCATCCCATTTATCCTGTTTATCTTATCTATTTATCCTATCAGTTTATCCTATCCGTTTATCCTATCCATTTATCCTATCCATTACCCTATCCGTTGACCCTATCCGTTTAACATATCCATTTATCCTATCCGTTATCCCGTTTATCCCATTTATCCCGTTTATCCTATCCGTTTATCCTACCCATATATCCTATCCGTTTATCCTATCTGTTTATCCTATCCATTCATCCTATCCGTTTATCCTATCCGTTTATCCCATCCATTTATCCCATCCGTTTATCCTATCGGTTTATCCTATCCGTTATCCTGTTTATCCCGTTTATCCTATCGGTTTATCCTATCCGTTATCCTGTTTATCCCGTTTATCTTATCCATTTATCCTATCCGTTTATCCAGTACCCCATAAGCATTGGTTCATCCCATTTATCCTGTTTATCCTATCTGTTTATCCTATCTGTTTATCCTATCTGTTTATCCTATCCGTTTATCCTATCTGTTATCCTATCCGTTTATCCTATCCATTTAACATATCCGTTTATCCTATCCATTTATCCTACCCGTTTATCCTACCCGTTATCCTATCCGTTTATCCTATCCGTTTATCCTATCCGTTTATCCTATCCGTTTATCCTATCCGTTATCCCATTTATCCCGTTTATCCTATCCGTTTATCCTATCCGTGTATCCTATCCATTTATCCTATCCGTTTATCCCATTTGTTTATCCCAGCCGTTTATCCAATCCGTTTATCCTATCCATTTATCCCGTTTATCCTACCTGTTTATCCTACCTGTTTATCCTATCTGTTTATCCTATCTGTTTATCCTATCTGTTTATCCTATCCGTTTATCCTATCCGTCTATCCTATCCGTCTGTCAACCCATCTATCCATTAAGCCATCCGTCAATCCATTCCTCCATCTATCTATCTATCTATCCTGTCTGTTTATCCTATCCGTTTATACTATCCATCTATCCTATCTGTTTATCCCAGCCATCTATCCTATCCATCTATCCTATCTGTCTGTCAATCTGTCTATCCATCCTTCTATCTATCATTCAATCCATCCGTCAATCCATTCATTCATCTATCTATCTAAGTTTCTATTTATCCTATCCGTATATCCTATCCGTTTATCCCGTTTATCCTATCTGTTTATCCTATCTGTTTATCCCATCCGTCTATCCTGTCCGTCTGTCAACCCATATATCCATCAATCCATCTGTCAATCCATTCCTACATCTATCTATCTATCTATCCTGTCTGTTTATCCTATCCGTTTATACTATCCATCTATCCTATCCTACTGTATATCCCATCCATCTATCCTATCTGTCTGCCAATCCGTCTATCCATGCATCTATCTATCTATCTATCTATCTATCATTCTATCTATCTATCTATCTATCTATCTATCTATCTATCTATCTATCTATCTATCTATCTATATGTCTATCTTTTGTTTACATGAGTGTATATTATAACCAGTATTTTATTTACATAAATATAAAACAGATTTATATAATATATAGTAAGTTGCCCGTAGATTGGAGGGAAGAGAATAGAATAATATGAAATAGATACAATATAAGCCCGTGCTACCTGTATAATTAGTTGGAAAGATGCATGAACTATACTGAGATGCAGGAATTGCTGAGTTTCCCAGAAATAGAATGTGGTGCAAAGGGAGGAACTGGCAAAGGACTTGCAGGTGCTGCCCTCTTGTGTAATGTATGTGAATGAGTTGCTGCTTGCAGTGGCCATTCTGTGTACTAAAACTCACCCTGTGGAAGGGAAAATGGCCACCACAATGCAGGCTTTCTGGACCTTGATAGCCTCTAAAACTGATAATAGTAAATTTTCTAATATTGAATTAAACTGAAAATACCAACCGTTGTGCACATCTACAATGGTGTCAATGTGTTATGCATATGATAAGAACTTCCAGAGTGGGCTGGTTGAGGCCACAGCATTGGTTGTTTCACCCCTTCAGTAGATTTCAGCACTAAAGCATAATCGCCCTATGCATAGCATAGCTTGGGCGATAATTAAGCCTATAAAGTTCCTAAAAAATCGAAAATATAAGGTTTTGCACAAAATCAAGGTTTTTTGGCTATATCTTAAAAAATAAGGCAGATAGGCATATATTTACTATGAAAGACGAATATAAACTTAGGGATTGAGAATAATTTGAGCCTATTTTGAAGTCTGTATGTGCATTCGTTCTCGAGATATGGCATTTTCGGGTAATTTCGCAGTCGGCGCAAAAGCCGTTGTCTTCAAAGCCTCCTAGTAGAGGAGCCAACTCCCAAAAAGTGCTTTATTTCAGGAGTTAGTTCACCCCGAGAGGTGAACGGACAATCTGCATACCGTTGGAACCGGGAAATTCTCTATTTTCAGAAAATGCCTGTTGCAATGAAATCTCTATGTTAAAATTTTTGCAAATCGGTTTCCATATGTAAAATTTTAAAATGTCTATACAGCAAGGTTTGCATTACCTTTGACTCGATTTAAAAAGTGTATTACATTGAATATCAAAAACCCTTTAAAATGGTCATGTGATTTTGGTCATTCCATATTAGGCCATATGCAAATTAGGTGCCAAATATGGAAAATTGCGTTATTTTTTGGACCATATACTGTAATTATGTGATGCTTCTTACCTAAATTTGTTGTTCAGTTCAACTTAAGATGTCATATAATAGTCCCCAGAATGGGGATTTCTAAAGAACTAAAATCATATAGTTAGTTACCATGGTAACCAGAATGCAGGCATTTGAACGGCCTTCATTCAAAAATACTTAGGATCTCAGTGATATTTATGCTTTTCCGCATGGCCTTATCTTGATCTTATTTACACATTTATTGATTACGTATTGGGAGTTTGATTGGAGTGCCACATTTTGCATATATTTTTGCATAATTAATGATATTCAGGTATGCCCAAAAAAGGAATCATAGGCATTTTTCAACCATTTTTTAGCTTCCTTGACCTCACATCTGGGTGAATAGGAAATAACAACTTTTTGGTTGTCAACTTGTCATGAAAAAAATTGATGCCATAATCTGGTTGAATTTTTTTATAGTATTTTTGCCTTTTTTGTTATTGTGGTTGCCTTGGTAACTGAAATATAAGCATTTACAAATGACATCACAAATGCGTCGCCACTGGTCCTTTTATCCATGCAGAAATTATGCTGATTTGGCTACGTGTGTAATGCATGTTGAAGATGATTGCTTGGACCCTCTTTCAGAAATTGTTCCAAAATACAGAATAATTAAATTTAACAGCAATTCAATGGGCACTATAATTGTCATGACCATATAAGGAGATAACCGTAAATCTAAAAACATCACAATAAATCACCAGATTCACTGGATTCCAGTTGGTGTCTTGAACATCTTTGTGAGATTTTCATCAGACATTAATCTTGTTTCAGTTTGTAGAAATTTAACAAATTACCTAGTTGCCATGGCAACATGATGTCTACTAAACATGACATTTAAAGAACACAAGTTGATTTATAAAACAAGAGAATGCTGCCACTACAGGCTCTCGTCACTGAACAGCTACACTTAAGCATCAAAGGCCTATGATGCAAAAGTACCCACTATCTGTCAATTTATGACTATGATACAACATTTTGAAGATAATCAAATGAGAATTTAAATTTTGAATGAATAATACCGATGTAATGGAATATGTAGAGGTAGAGCTGGGAGTTATTCAGTTAATATTCTGCTTCCATGCTGACAACTGCAACCGCATGCTCAGCCGACTTTACACCTCTCCTACACTGTCTACAAGTGACCAATATTTGCTGCCACCTAGGGGGCAAAATTAGTGAGCTTCAGTGAGTGGTCAACAGAAACTGAGTGTGAGGAACTCGTACAACTTTATCTTGAAGAAACCAGGACAATCCTATCATTTGGTGACAGTCTAGTCTATTTCTCAAAACTCTCTAAATGTCTAGTCTGACTTTGGTTGACTTTGGCAGATAGCTCGTGAACACCAAATTAATTTGGAAGTATTTTTTTATCATGGTGGATGTGCACATGGTGGCCCACAAACAACACAGTAAAGATGGTGACGCTTGTAACGTGGACCAGACATTCTGTTGAGTGTTGCACAGCCTTTACAAAGTTTTAAACTATATTCTGTTGTCTTGGTTAATCTATCTCCATAAAGTAAATGAATAGATGCAAATGGTACATTTTTTGGTATTACAAAGTAAAAACGGCTGCTTTTTATAGCCCCGTGAATAAGAACATTATGTTTGGACACTTTTCTGACCAAACTTTAGCATGCATAATTTGTTGAAGTAGACTGAATATCATCAAACTTCTGATGTTAAAATCATCCCTTTCTTTAACAAAAGCCAAAGCTAGTGTTACAAACTGTTTCTTTTGTCTGCTGATTTCCATTCAAAGCAGAATACTGGATCTTCACAAGCAACCATGCCTTTTAAAATTAGTCTGGCATAGTAATACAGACAGCTGTTGTACAGCCTGATCTTGTGACCTGTCCTATATATGTAAATGTTCACCAAATTCCATTTTCCTAGGACTGTCGGCATATTGCTGCCACAATAGGGACAGGCTCCTATGGCTGACAGGCTCACTGATCATTCTTGATCAGTCTCACAACCCTGGTGATATACAGCTGGCAGCCTCACATGGCACCATCACTGATCAATCTTGTACCTTGCCTGCCGATAGCCAACCTCCCCATTTACACCTGGATGGAGCAGTGATTCAAAGAGGATCTGCTCAATTCCTCCATGCCCCAGGAGGTTTGAACCCACAACCTTGTGCATGTGAGTCCGGCATCAAACTCATTGGACCATGGTAACTCACATAATGACATTGTTCATTCTTCTTTCGACCAAAGATCCAAAATAGATTGTTTTGACATTCTTCTGTCTCCTGGGAGCTGTTTGAGTTTCTTCTCAAGCTAAAAACTGGGAATTGTGAGAGACATTTACAGATTTACAGGGTTTATTTCCCTGATATTGTCACTGTAGACATGCACAATACAATGTCATATACTTCACTGCTTGATGGTTAGTAATTTGTTAAATTTCATATTTATATCTCTTGTCCATAGATTTTTCCGAAGTGCTCTCTAAAACACATTTACTTAGCATTTTCTCCAAGGGGCGGATCTAGAAATGGCCTGAGGGGGGGTGGCCATTACATGGGGTGAGTACGGGTTGCTCCGCGGCTTTTCCTATCTCTTCCATGTTAATTTTTGGCCTGGGTGGGGGGGCTATGGCCCAATTCCCCTCCTAAATATACCACTGTTTTCCCCCCATATTTTCCCTCTAATGATGACATCAGCCAGGAAAAAATGCTGTATCAGGCAATAAGACATGGGATCATTTTGAAGAAAGTACATTTCTAGGCAGCGTAGATAACTTTACAAGGCCGTTTATGACTTTGGTGCCATCTCCCCGGTATTGAAGGAAATGGATAATAATTATTTACCTGACACCCAAAGGTTCATGGAAAATAATTGTTCAGAGGGACCATATCAGAGAAACACAGCCTAAGCCAAGGGACTAGCAAGATAGGCCTATCTTTTGTCCTTCTAAATGCAGTATTTTCCCATCTAAATTGTATGCTTGTATCTTCACCCTAAATTCCGTAGAACTCCCCTCCCCCACCAAAATTCCAGTCCTGTCTCTAAATTTCATATCTTTCATAGAAAATCCGTATTTCCCCACTTCAGCAAAGCCTTCAGTGATTAAATCAGACACACCCCCAAAGATGTCCAATGTGCAGACCTTGACACATGTTATGCAAATGTGGCCGATTACGTCTAAATACGCATTTGCGTAAGTCCTACATATATGGGACCTAATGCAATAGATAGATCTATCTAAGAGCTCTAAAATGATAGGTCAACATTTGAAGTGAACAGGAATCCTGGGCGTTGGTTGGCTATTTCGCTGTGACGCTATATCTTATGATAATGAGCGACCATGGAAGGATTCGTCTAGGGTAGATTCTCTGGGTGTATTTCCCTTGATTTTCCGATATTTGCGTGGAGAAGAGCACCAGTATTGATGAAAATTTGATATAGGCACATTGATTGTGTCTTTTTGCATTCCTCAATCCACAAATATTCCATATATATATACAGTAAAATATGGATTACACATTTCAGGTAGTCATCTTTATATGATTTAGATTTTCTTCAGGAAACTCCATTTTATATTTAAGGCAGTTGCATGGTTTGCCGCATGCCAGGAGAGGCTCAGATCTGAACCTAGTCCAGACCTAATCTAAACCAAATAAAAGTTATTGCATGTGAAAATCCCTTGACCAAAAGAACATAGGAAATGACAAATATTTTTTTCATTTTGTGGAAATTTGAGAAGATATACAAACCGACGTCTTTTTGAGAGGCTAGTGGCCATCCTTGATAGGTGGGCCATTCTCAAATTTCGGGACAACGGGTATAGGAAAATTGTCCTGTAACGGAGGGGACAATGTGGTAACGGAGGGGAATTTTGGTGTAAAAAACCAACTGTAGGAACAGCAACAATAGGAAAAATGATAAAAAATTGATGTAACTATTATCTTCAGAAGTACTTCATCTCGTATCAGTAGATTTTTTGGTCCAAATGTCGATTTCTTGCTCATGATCTGGTAACGGAGTGGACGGTAACAGAGGGGAACAATTTTTTGCTTTTCGCTCATTACTGCTTTTTATTTTGGAAATTGACAAAATAATTGTAGAATATTAAAACCTGCCACCCTCAGCTACATATACATGAAATCGCTTTGTAAAATATCATTGGTAAGCTTGGAAATGAAGGAAACGTAGGGGACATTTTAGTGGGACCAAAAACATTTTTTATGAACATTATGTCATAATTTATTGAATACATGTTTTATGAAGTCTGCAAGACAGTGGTACTATGGCGCACATGCGTATGATGATATTCAGTGAAAATAGCTCATAAAAAACAATAACGAAGAGAGCCATGGCAAGTTACGGAGGGGACAAAAAAATTGACATAAATTAGTGACACGACTATTGTATCAATTTAATCAATGAAATTATACCAAAAAAAAATAGAATATGAACTAAATATAAATTCAAGTCTATATTCCATGAATCGTGCAAAGAAACTTTGAAAATAATGGTATATTAGGAGGAAAATGAATACTTGATTTTGTCATGTCAGGTCCAGTGACAGGGAAAAACCATTGATTTTGCACGGATTTCTGGACATAATGCATTAAAAAAAGTCTAATGAATGACTTTTTGCTCCAAATGCAGTGGTTCTAAGTAGAAATATGAATAACAGATGCAGAGTGACGCTTCAGATGTTTATCGCATTCATATTAATGTCAGGGAGCTAGAGTGACGCAAATTGTCTCGAAATTTGAGAATGACCCAGGTACTGTCATACAGATGGTAAGATCATTGAAAATTCCTTGAAAGGGGATATTTTGAATGTAAAAAATGCATTATTTATCCCTAGAAACATTGAAATTGGCAAAAATGTGCTTCTGGCACAATTTGAGGGAAACATATGATATTTCATGTTTCTGACTGTGTTTTTGGCTGTGATGGTGAATTCACCTGATAGGTGGCCAGTTTTGATAAATATATATTAAAAATCTTTTTTGTAAATCCTTATTTGTTTACCTTCAAAATGATGTATCATAGTCATTATATCGACATATGATGGGTGCTTCTGCATCATAGGCCTTTAATTTTTAAGTGCACTGTTCAATGACGCAAGACTGCAGCGGCATATTCCATCCACACAGGTATGATTTTCTGAAATTTTTAAAATAACACCCCCCCTAATATAGATGTCTAAATTACACCTTTTCATTTTACTTAGCTCATTTGGAGAGGCAATGTTATGAAATTTTGATAAAAATACAAAAACTGAACAAATTACAGATTTTGGACATTTTTTCGGGAATTTTTGGTTCTCAAAAATGAATGGCAATGACTAAATTGATAAACTTAAACAGATTTGAAAATTAGGTATATTAGGAAGTAACGTTTATGACCTTTCTATTGTTGAATGCAAATTTTTGCATTGATATGGCAAGTTTAAAATGCACAAAATATGAAAATACCCATTTCCTCACCATTTTCCTTCTAATGTTATGCTCAGCTATTGAATGTGAATATATGAGAGTGTGTTATATGATTGCCTTGCATACATTTGTCATTTCACCATGTTCAAATTGAAGATATTTCAACAAATAAAGGTAAAAATTGCAAAAAAATTAACCCAAGTCTCCAATCACATTTCAGTCAATTTTGGACGTTGTTTAATAAAATTTTCCTGCTGCTTACTTAATTATAGATTTATACCATGTATCATTAATCAAATATGGTGAGATATATTTACACTATAAATATTTATAAATACAATTAATTCTGACTTCTTGGCAGAAAAGCTGCTGAAAACCGAGGGTCTGCTGCTGTGCAGCCTATTTTTTTCTCTGCTTATAAAAACCTTTCCATTTGCATAGGGCTATATTCAGAAACATATCAACACAGAAACTGATGACGTGCCTCACTTTGTGCTTGAAACTCATAGTACTAATATAGCCCAGCCTGAGACGAAGCAGCTTCTACTAAGCAGATAATTCTGCTCTGGATCTTATTAAGATGAAGAGTCATTGGCAAAAAGTACAAATCTAAAAGTCTTAAAACTACTGATGAAGCTATTCCAACCAAATAATACTACTTTTACTGAAACCAAGAAGTTCTGTTAGTCTGTGGATAGGCCAGGATAGCCCTTTACTTCTGACTATTACCATATTAAACATTTTTAGTTTGCAATGTCCCTTCATGGGCCTTCAATCCCTTGGCTTCTGCACTTGACTGTTTGTTATTAATCTATTTGTCAAGGAGGAGACTCGTCTATCATTTGGCCCAAAATTTCACTTTGTGTATTGTGATTCTGTGTATACCTTGATTTTTCCTGAAATATTATTTTGGAAAGCTACATAGAACTATTACTTCTAATTTTGAAACTTACATATGATTAATTCACACAGAATTGAATAAGCAGGACACACTCCAAAAGCTAGCCCATGAAGAGGCCTTCACTCATGTCATGTAAATTAGGCCACTTTTAGCAATTTCGCACACTTCCATAAGGGTTAGAGGCTCAGTTGAAGGTCTCGTGGCCGGTCTCGGGGCCATATTTTGATGTCCTCAGCCTTGGCTCGGTCTTAGTGCCAAATCCTTGGCTTTCTTTAGTGTCAGTTGTCTTTGGGCCAGTGTTGGAGGTCCTCGAGGCCGGCCTCGGGGATATATTTTGATGGCCTCGGTCTCGGTCTCGGAGGCTGATGCCTCCGTCTCTGATGTCCCGGCCTCGACTACATCACTGGTTACAGGTGTGATTCTCACATGGATAGATAGATCTCTCTGATTGCTTTAAAATGATATGCCATATGTCTCAGAGTCTCTGCGTGATTCATCAGTGATTGTAGTTAAATTATGTCTAGCATTACACATGCGGTGACTCAGAATAGGCTGAATTCCATACTCGCAATATTTCGTACACTTCAGACCCAAAATGAGCACTTTCTTTCATATGAAATGCTAATTTTTAGCAAATAAACGGAATTTCGAGGGAAGACTTCCAAATGCAAAATATGGCATAGTAGGGGATCGAAGAGAAGTAGAGGCATGATTGAGGTCTTAAATTAAACTCAAGTTAGTCCTTTTGTATCCTTAATAGGTAGGGTAAAAAGTCATACTTCAAGTATAAATGAAATTTTTTGCGTTTTAAAGCTTTTTTTGCAAAATCCGAGATACTTGAATATGCTATATCTTGAGATCTATTAGAGATAGAGACATGGGAATAGCGTCAAAATGTCCGCAATACCCAAGTTTATATTCAACTTTCATACACATATGGGGTCTATATCTAATAGTTTCTGAGTTATTTGCAAAAAACCTGATTTTTATGGTGGCCATCTTGGATTTATGCTAATTTGGGGGTGTTCCACCATTTGGATTTTCCATGACTTTTAGTATGTCTTTCCTGACATATTTAGGGACCGAATGCCACTGGAACTATTTCTGTTGCAATTTGTTCCGGGTTGCACCCAATATTTTCATATTATGACTAGACTACATATAAGGCGCCACAATGCTAAGTCACTCTACAATCGCCATCACTGCCTGTAGCCAAGTACCCATTTACACCTGGGTGGAGTGAAGCAAAGAGTTATGGAGGATCTGCTCAGTTCCTCCATGCCATGGCCGGGACTCGAACCTGCAACGTCTCAGTTACCAGGCGAGTGCCTTATCCACTAGACACAAGGAAGTGATTGGAGCTTTACCTCCTATATTTATGAACTTCAAAAAAGCATATAATGATAGGAGGAGAAACAATGTTGCAAAGAATGTTGAAACTGTTGTCTAACTCAGTTCCAGGTAACTGCACCAGACCTGAAATCACATCAGGACCCAGTAACATCTTTACCAACTGAGCTAATCCCTCTTATTGCATATTCTAGAGCTCTGCTTTTTACTATTATTTTTAACCAGATAAAATATAAAAGATATTTTCAAGTTAGCGAAATTGTAAGGGTTTTATCGAAAAGTTGACATCAGGAGAGATTTTCTTCATAGATAGGACAGTTGATCAACCATCAAATTTCATATTTCTAAAGATATTCCTATTATAATATGCATTACATGCTAAGGATTTTATTGACACATGTTCTGTGGTAATTTTATGTGGTAATTTTCAAATAATCTCCAAGACAGTGAGTGGGAGTTTTAAGGTAAGGTGACAGATATACGATTTTGGCAAATTAAATGTTTACAGCGAATTTACCGCAAATTCTCTGCATTTAAAAACAATCTTAAGCCAGAAACACATCAACGCATTTGAAGCAATTTAGGCGTTTATTCAGGGAATCACGTCTCAATCAAATAACTCAACTGCCACAAAAATGATTCACTTCATAGTTTGCTTAATTGGGATTTTGTTCTCTTCATTCCCAATGCAGGGTCCCGATATGAAAATTGGTTTGCTAATTTTGAAACAAATTTCATTCTGATTCTTTCTGATTTCTAGGACAAATGGAGATAGGTTTCATAACTGATTCTGGGAAAAGTCTTAATTCTATGTTTGCAACAATTATCATGAATGATCAAGCTTTGCCTCAGGTTATTCATCTAAAGAGTCTTGGTTTGAATTCACACAAGTACAATCTTAGTTGGATTTTGTTTGATGGACAGGTGATTAGAGAATCATGACTTTCAAAGACAGTATTCCACATCAATAGAACAAATATATATATATAAATCTCACTTCTCATACAATAAATAAAATACTTCAACATGTCTTCAGAATCATACTGACTTCAAGATGTTGAGCACTTGAGTACATCAGTACAAAGGAGTTTCATGCACATGCTTTGCAGCAAGACATCGTGAGTATACAAAGTGTGAATAATATATAAGACATAGGCAGTGTCAACGCCGGGGTCAGTATGACAGCTTTCTGCAGGCGACAATCGGCACTGGGCGATGATAGGGCTGTGAGCGATTATAGGGGCACAGAGAGCATCCTTTATAGGCAAGGGAGATGCACGCCTGTTTGCAAAGCCATAAACACCAGACAGACAGCCAAAAAGAAACCAATTATCGACCAGTTTGTTCTGTACTGTGTACTGTGATATGTATAACATGAATTGTGTACTATGCAGTGCAACTTGCAGTGCTGTGACTTGTGCTAAACAAAATCCCCACAGCTGCGCAATGCACGTCTATTCTGTCATTGTTCGATATTTCATTTAAAAATGTGTGGTAAGTTAACATGGATGGTGCAGTTCTCTGAGACCAGCCATTGGCACCCGTAAGGGCTGTTTAATGAGATGAGGGAGAAAAGGAGGAGTCCACAACATGCAACACATCTACTCCATAAATGGGATTGATTTTTAAAATTTTAAATCAGAACAACATCCAGCTTGGACTTTGCTCTTGATGTCCACTAAAAAATTTAATGATTTGGATTCACTGACTGGAGTTTGAACCCATGTAACTTAAGACCTTCAGTAAAGCAGGTTCGGACAGCCATTAGGAACAACAAAACAGGGGGTTGATTGCATCAAAACATGCATTTTGTTGCAATATCAGTTGCACTGACAGAGAAAATAACATTGACTTCAGGACAGCAGTATGCACTGGTGACTAACAAAAGTGAAAGGGTGCAAAAAGTTCCATAAAATGGCATAAATGGTGCCATCTTCAGCAATAAGTGCCACAAAAATGCCATAAATGAGTTTCCCTTCACCTTAAGTGGTTACCACCCATCAGTTGGCCCACCAACCATATTCAGAGGCTAATTGAACTCGCAGTGAAAAGGTTTGGTTCCACCCACCAATACCCATAGAATTCACCAACCAATGGGAGGAATTACTAAAAAGAACCTTCAATGTGTGTTAGAATAACAAAACGATGCCATTTTAGGTGTTCCACACAAGCTTTTAATGAAATTCCATAGTCCATACAGTGTACATTCAGAAGATGGTGATTGAGTTTGGGAGTATGGCTATAGCTGCCAAAATATGGACAGACGCAAGAGACACTGAATATTATGTGCAAATATGTGTGCTTCAGGACATCTAAACATATCTACATATAACAAACAATGTCATGTTCTTATCTTGGAATAATATTTAGTGAAGTTATATTAAAATTCTACGGAGTGATCATGGTGCGACATTACAAGCAAATGTGAGTCATAGAAGCAATTGGTATCGCAAGTCACAAGGAAATGGAGTCACGCAGAAATAGCATAGTGTAGCTGTGAACACCTCTTGCCATTTATGGCCATAGCAAACTACACCTTCTGCAGTGACTTTGGCCACTGACATTCAGTGCCATTGGACCCTTTTACATCAAGAAAACACATTTTATTGAGTGATATTAGAGCTAATCTCCAACTCCGTGCTTCTTATTTATCTAATCATATTGTTTTGTTGTAACAATCTAATAATTACACTGTCGATTTCTGTATTAATCATCTACTTTATTTGAACCTTTTATATATTTCTTTTCAATTTCCCAAGCTATTATATCAGTTAGAAACCTTATTGAAAAAGAAATACCATGCTTGAACAATGAACAGTGTAATCTTAATTCACTAATAATCAGCAAGTTATCTTCTGGAGATAGAGGTTTCTGTCCATCAAGGAAATAACAGCATTAGAAAATGTAACAGGTGCTTCTGGTAAATAACACAACATTTAAAGGTCTGAGATTCTGTCTGAATCAAAATTTAGTAGTTATATTATAGGTTTTAAGAATAATATTTGGAATTCTAAATTATTCAGATATGTGTATCTGACATTCTTTGTGCAGTTTGCTTTTTGATATTGATTGATCAGCAAATAGTTCAAAAGTTCTCATCTTTGGAGACCTTACCAAGACCAAGTTGAAGAGATTGTCGGAGTGATGCCAATAATGCTCAGAAATTCACTTTCTAGTTTTTTTTGTTCTTCATTTGAAGCATCCAAATTAACTGATAGCTATAGCGTTTACTTGCTGACGAAGGGAGAAACAACAGAGACCTGCTTGTGGAGGAAAGTTATAAACCCCATTAGAGCCATGAAGATGGGCTATGTTGGTGCCATCTAACTTCAAAAGCGCTGTTGAAAATGAGAAAAACGCACGAGCAAGAGTCATATGTCACAACAAGTAGGTTCTTAAACCAATAGCAACCATTTAAATTCTGTTTCCTGCAGTTTACAGACTGGTTTCTTTAAATATTTAGAGGCAGTCACAGATTCTCAGATATTCTATCAAATTCTTAGCTTCTCTGAAGTTTTTCTTATATGTATTCCATCAATAATCACAATCAGCAGCGCAACTTGCCCAAAATGACGTACTGACTAATGGTTGTGCACTTCCGTTCCACAGCTGTATTGAGTTTGGAGTTCTCATATTGGCAAACTGGATTATCACAACGATCAATCATTTCACTCATGACTGTGAGAAACTAGGTTAAGTAAAGATGATTCTGCATACATGCGAAGACAATTTCAAAAGAAAAATTTGATTGTTGGTCAGACTTGCGTGCATGTATGAAGTATGCCAAAAGTGCAATCCTTTAAGACAAGTTCTTGGTGATCATAAGTGATTGATGAGATGAAAAAGTGCTGACCCATCAAGGACTTCAGGTCCCACATCAGGTGCGACTTGCAAAAGACACTGGAGTACCGACGTTCACCAGCATAGCGTGTATGCTATGCGGTAGAACCCAATTGATATTACAACTTATGTCCTACATTTTCCATTTTCACAAACAAATACCCTTTTTTTATTCAGACTGACAGAAGCTGATTCTTATCTTGGCACATCCAGTGGAATATCCCTTCCATATAGTTAGTTATTTATTAAACAAACATCCTACCGATAAGTAGGTTGTAGACTGCTAGGCTAGACATCTATGATATTATCCTCCCATCTCTACACTTATTTGCGTTCTCAAGCACCGCCACTCATATAATAGCAATTTTTGCTCCTTCTCGCGCTGGCCTCAGCAATATAGCAGTCTACCCACCAGACCAATTGGAATCTTATGTAATGACTTAGCATGGTCGATACTAAGAAGTGTAGCTTGCAATGTGACACCTTGTATCAGTGTCTCAGCATGATCACAAAGCCAGGTTGTGAGTGACTTTGTTGTCTGGGCAGCCATGGATAGTCAGAGGTGTGCTCTACCACTCCCTTTCATAAACTGCATCAGCTGTCATGACTGTAGATTCTGTGGACATATGATCATTTGAGCAGTTCTTGGAGAAAACCATATCTTGAACAATGTTCACGCTTCTACAGCCTCTGCTATTGACTTGTTCTTGAATCATTAAGAAGGCCTAATGTTTCATATAGCGGGCATGCTGTGTTCTTCATTGGCCAACATGAATAGCCTTTCCGTGAAGTTTATTGTTCAAACTTTTCTGTCCCACTTTTTATATTTTACTTAGTAAATTATCATAGCCATTATGGCATACAACCTAAAAAAGGACCACCTCCAAAGTCTCTTTGGTGCGTCTTCTGTATCAGTCTCTTTAGTCTTAATTATCAAAAGTCTGCAGTGAAGATATTCTCATGAATGTCTCAGTCAAAGAAATCACAGAGCATCACAACACAGAGCAACAGAGGAGTAGGAATTGTTTCGGCTTCAGTTAGTTTTAGAAGTTTTAATTGCGGGTGAGTAGGCAAGAGTGCGTTTCATTGAAGTCCAGTTGCTTGGTCAGCCGTTCTTGGAAGAGGGAGGCCACGGAGTGGGCCACGTGACCAGAGAATGAGAACTGGTGGGATTTGGTGAGACTTGGTCTTGGAGGGATTTCGTGAGAGTGGAACCACCTGAAGACCTCAGGTCAGTGATGGTCTGTGAAGAATGTGGCAGAAATCCGGAGTGCACCAACACCAGACTTTTGTGGATGTAGCGTTTCCTAGGGCTGAAGCAATGGGCATGAATCCTGATCAAATCAGAATACAATTCAGAGCCCGGGAAGGGGCAGTTAATGAATAGAGAAAGAAGGAGCAGGAAAAAGAAAGAAGAGGGCGGGGGAGGGGGGAGTGCTAATTAGGCAGGTCTCCCCTGAATGCAATCAGACGATAAAATGAACAGCCCCTGGTCTTCAATTGGTTGCCCTCTCCTTCCAAAGCAAGGTCTCACTCAGAATCTACACATCACAACCTCAGCCTAATTTACGCAATAATCAAAGAAGGAGCAGTCGTGATACAAGAACTGGTCCCATGCATTATTCAAAGCATTGCCCACTTCCAATGCTATTAAGCCTCGCAAATTCACTTGACTTAACCTTGTTTCATTCACTCGACCTTTTGCACACACACTAACAAACTTGATTCATTCATTTACGTGGCTTTATCAAGCAAGGATCACTAGTCACGCTATAGCATGGGTCCTGTAAATCGTAGCAGCAAATTAGCAGTAGCATTGAATTGGCTTTGCAGACCAATGAGTTCACCAGCAACATAGTCTGATATATGGATCATACGTAGGAATGCAATATGCATCTGACAGAGCTCATCTTGCCAAGTCGTGTAACTCATTTTCTGTAGACAACCAATTGTGACATACGTATGCATGACATAGGTTGCTAAGCCATTGCAAGGAGTTTGCAAGGCATTGCAAGGCATTGGAAAGAACTATGAAGAATTGTGAGGTATTACAAGCCACTGTGAGGCTTTGCAAGTGACTGCGAGGCATTGTGGGAGAGGTGCGAAGGGGAGTCATGTAGGAATAACATAGTATAGCTGATGAAATTTATGAAAGGGATTAGAGGCACACACCTCTTTCCATTTATGGCTGTCCAGACAACAGTCTCTCACATCTTGGGCTGCACCACATGGCACCTCCTCTATAGCAACAGCTGGGGAAGTAATGCCCATACTATAGACCATATAGTAATTTTGCAAACTACCGATTGGTCCAAAGTTTATAAACTGAGTTGCATTTTTGGCATTGGCATTACTTGATTTTTTCTGCAGGAATCTTGAGGCGACAAGTGCTGTGTCTAAATGAGAGTAAACCACAAGGAACAGCAATCTGTATTTGTCCATTAAACTAATGAATTACTCGCAAGAAGACTCTTTGCAGACTATAACAACAGCTGCCGATTACTTCGTGGGGCTTTTTGTCTGTTGACACAATGAAAGCCCTAAAGACTTTGCTGGTATGGTGTCTCATTTTTCTCTAAAAGATCTGGCATACAGTGTATTCTAAACATTGATTTTGTGATTTTAAATATAAATTGACTTTGACATAACCTAAACCCTGCAATCATGGAAAATTCTATGTAGATATAAGGCCACTAGAGAGTTAAGATCTTGCACAATTTTAAGAGGTAAATTATAAGTGAGACAACACTCACCCAAAGGCTATGGAACAAGCATACTATAACTAATGCATAACACCAGCATAGCACGGACATAGAGATAATGTCACACAGAAATAACAAAATATAGCAGATGCAATTTATCCTGTCTGCCATTTATGGCTGCACAGACAACAGAGTCTCCCAACACCTTGGACAGTGAGACACTGCTACAGAGTGCCACAGTCCGGTAACACCTTGCCAGCAACACTTTCCAGTCTTTTCATCACAAGATACCAATTGGTCTGGTCGGCAGACTGCCATATGGCCTCAGCCAGACTGAGAACGTGCATCAATTGTCGTTGCCTTCAAGACTGGGTCATAGACCCCGTCACCTAGGGACATTTATCATCCTGCAGGTATGCAGGGCATGAACTAACGCTTTCCCTTTATATAGTCTCGTGATGCACTGGAGCTATTCCAAGACTCCTATTGGAATCCAAGATGATTCGGAAAGGATCTCTCAGAGATACCACATGGGATTCTTACCGGATTCCTGAATCACATCTGTTTTGGGAGTCAATTTATTATCGACTGCTACCTTGATATGATTCATTTCACAATCGTTCGCTATTATATGCGAGTGGTGAGGCTAGGGCAGGTAAACAAGCGAATAGAAAGGAAAGCCAAGACATTGTTTTTCAGATAGGTGCCAAAGCCAGGTCTGCTCTACAATCTGTTTATCTGTACAATGCTCAATAAATAACCATATGGAAGGAAGATACCACTAGATGTGCTCCTCTATCGTTTAGGGGGCTGCCCATAGCTACAATTTGAAGTATCAATATGTGTGGGCGACTGAACGCATACGGTATGAAAGGATGAAAAGGTGACATAATATTATGCAACAGCTTCAGAAACCTGGGTTGCAAAGGTAGAAACAGAGAGAGACGCCATGAACATAAATAGAGATTCTTTCCCTGTCCTATTATTATGCATTCCCTTCACTGTCATATAATCACCAAAACAATTGCCCTTATCTCACTCACTTTTTTCCTGATCTTATAAATTAATCAGCTAGTTAATATCCCTAAAAATCACACTTATCTTCCACTTTCATTAATTTTTTATCTTCCTAATTACCATGGCTTTTCCTTATAAAGCATCATTATCACTCATAAACAACAACTATAAAATGTCATTAAATACTACAGCCTGCAAAAACCCCAGATACTGATAAAGCCTGTTGAACTTGTTACTTTAATCGATTTGTCTGTGCTGGAATCATGAGGTGCCAAGTGCTGTGACTGAATAAGAGAAATCCACAGGGAACAGCAATCTGTATTCTCCATTAAACTAATGAATTACTCACTGAGAAGACTCAAACAGACAGCTGCCAACTGCTTTGTGAGGTGTTTTGCTTGTTAATACAATGAAAGCCCGAAGGCTTTGCTAGTAAGGTATCTCTTTCTGGTATCTTATTTATATTGGGTGACAATGTAACAGTGCACAGGGAGCATGGGTGAGTAATTATTGTCTACAAGATCTGGCTTGTGAGGTTCCAACAATGCAATGGCACAAGTTCAGTGTGATACCAAAGCATTTAACTCCAGATGCTAGATGTTGAAAGGCATTTGCCAATTGCATTCATTATCCTACTGGAGGCATCAATCCATCAAAATATAACTATTTCATGTATCAACAACATATATTATCAATCACTCAACAATCTTTACATTTCATCTTCAAGGTCATCAACTTACCAGCTCTAAATTCACATGTTAATCCCACACATAGATGAAGACGGCAATACAATTGATCAGTGAATATTTTCCAAATATATCTGAATAACTGATTCTTTCTTTTTCTTGTTCTGTTTGACTTGTGCCTCCAGAAGCTGACATTGAAAAAGTAAAACAATAAAAACCATGATTTGTAGTTTTCAAGAGTTTAATTACTCCTTACAAAAGTGATCTGAATAGCAGGCCACATGCAGTGTTTAATATTCGTGACAACCTTCTTTCTTCAGATAATTAAAAGTTGTGAAATCAAGAAAGATAATGAAAACACCAAACTAATGAATATTTCATATATCACGACTGACACTGACTTTTATTTGATGTTATCAACTCAATCAACAAGTTCTTGAACACCTTTCTTAAAACAAGAGTCATGAATGAGTTTCAATCAATATCTTAAGTCAACCAATATGAAGAAGAAGTAGTTGGCCTCATTGTTAATAGTACATGTACGAGTTAAAAGGACGACCCATATGTTTTGCAAGAAGAATAAGAAGAAGCTAACACTTGCATGTACCCAGTGGCTCAACAATTTAATGGCTTTCCATATACTTGAAACACAACCATGGAGGCTTTTGCATCGAAATTTGTTCTTTCCCAAAAACCCACAGCAGGGCAACTCTACAGTATTTCCACAAACCCAAATTTGAATGATATAGATGACAAGCACAAAAGCCAATCAGGGTCTTTGGATGAGAAGTATTGTTGTACCAGTACTGGTCATACAGTGACAACAGAATACAACTTGTGTTATGTAGCAAGGAAACTGTCCACAACTAGGAGGGTTAAATTACTTGCAAAATTCAAACACAGTACAAAGAACAAACTGCATGACAAAATGTCATGGAAAACAACAATAAAAACAATTTTGTTTTAAGAGACACCATGTGTTAAACCGTGTGGTTAATGGCCACTAAAACTTTTTGCAGCAACACCTCTGGAGTCATAAAGACTTTTACTATGTGACAATGTTACACGGAGGAGTTGAAGGTGAAGTGGAGAGCAGTGGGGCTTCTAGCATTTAGACCTTGGTTTGAATCTGGCTCAGGCAAACCATGTGAGATGGATGTTCCATCTTTTGCAAAGAGATCCCATTTCAACTACTGTACATGTAGTTGCTGTCTGTCCTTGTATGTATTGCCGGTGAAAAAATATAGGACAAGAAATCACCTATACCTCCACAAGCAGCTGATACCTGCAGAAAAACAACAAGCCTTCAGAACTGTCAAAATTGATAAATTTTTGGTCAGCGGAACAGATCAGAGAGAGGCTGTTCTCCTTCTTGCATCTTCCTGTTGCAGAATCTCTAACTTATCATTAATGATAAAAGAAATCTGTCCAGCAGTAACCATCACTTCTACAAATCTCCATCTTTTAAAGTTTTAAAAAATCATACTTTGATGATAATTGACTAACTTATCATCCCAGAAAATTTCATTACATGGTGAAACTTATTTGATCCTGCAGTGTGCCAAATATCATGAATAAGAACATTAACAGTTTTACTTTTGTAAGTCTTATAACTTAGCCTATACCTATGAAGTTATAAAGGTTTTTTTCTGAAAGATATCCTGTGGTCAATAATGCCTTGCAGCTTTTATCTTTCTTAGAAATAAACCTATCAACATTTACATGATCGCTGTCACCTGATAGAAGATCTGTCGCATCACACCTGAAGACAACGTTTGATGTGTTTCAGGTCTTTTTAACCTTAGGCAAATGCATGTAATCTGAATGTTGGATTTTTTTAAGGAATTATTTTTGAAGACAAAACTTTTATATATAATATTTGGACATGTGCACCTAAAGCATTTGATTCCAAACAAATTTATTCATATTGGCCTTTCGGGGATCTTTAAGGCAGTTGGGGGTCATAATCTTGCAAAACTGGAGCATGAGCTGCACTTATTTTGCAGGCTATTTTTTTTTGCATCTATTTCTTGTCCCTCTGTCACAAACTTGTTCTGAATGAGCTCTAAGCTATTTTTGTGTCCATGTTGCGGAAGG
This sequence comes from Platynereis dumerilii, assembly GCA_026936325.1. Taxonomy (NCBI): domain Eukaryota; kingdom Metazoa; phylum Annelida; class Polychaeta; order Phyllodocida; family Nereididae; genus Platynereis; species Platynereis dumerilii. The sequence goes on from JAPTHN010000069.1 coordinate 1,847,011, forward strand.
TATTCAAAGTAAGTTGCTCCCATTTTGCATAAAAACAGCACGTAGAATATAAATGCAAGTGAACTGGGTAATGGATTGCCACTGTCTCTCTTTTGTGTGATGCACTTAGTAAGGTCGTATTTTTTCCTGTTTACATCTGCCAAGCTTGTTGTTGTGCATTTCCGTGACCATGCAGTTATTTCCAACGGTCCACACTCACTCTGTTTACAACCGTAGAAAAAAAGTCTGGCCGCCAAAGATAACCTTCCTTCTCACATAAACTCCCCCTCTCATACAAACAGTGTCGTGCCTTTGCTATGGTGGGGGCTACCAAGAATAAATGTCCCTGTCTATTTCCATAGCTGAGCCGATTTTTCAACAAATGTGCACTTCCCCCTCCAGGACTGTTTTGTGTTCATGTTCTTATCCATTTCTTGGCTGGTGTAGCAGCGAGAATTGCATTGATAGCATACATGCAGAATGGTATAGATATAGCTGGTGGAGGGAGAAAGAGGTTAGGGGAGAAAAGGGGAGAGAAGTGGGTGGATGGATGACTGTGGCTCTATATCCTATATTTAAGAAATAGGTGAGTTAATTAGGACATGACAACATCACAGAAACGGCAAAGGAGGGTGGAAACTGTTGGCCCGAATAAGTCCAGGTTACCCAGCCGAAGTGGAAGCCCAGACTCCATAAACTGATCTAACCCTCAGTTGTCCAGAACAGATATGATTTCAAATCATTTTCTATTCAAGTGTGTTTTTGTGCAGTGCGTTTTACGATTGAATTGATGGCAAGGCCAACAAGATCATTCTTCTTTCAAATTAAACAAAGAATACAAATGTTTTTAAAATAGTCCTTCCAATAATTCAAAATGATAAAATAAGTGTGTAGCATGATACTGTATAATTTTGAATGTCAAAACACAAGAACATATTCATGATTGACACGAGAGTTTATATTTGAAAAGACAATATTCAAAATACATTCATAAGATGGGATCAGATTTCCAAATCAATTATCGAACACAAAGCATGATAAAATTTGAACAAAATGAAAAACATGAGTGACATTTCTAAAAATAATAATTTTTAAACCATTTATCATGTAATATTTGGTGTTCTGAGACAAAACCTACCTGATGTATCAATTCACCTCTACTTTATATATACGAAATAGCTTGTGGGAATACACATGTAGGTCTAGTATATATTTTATATCTATTTATGGAACTGACCTATTCATTGCAGACAGTTCCAAGGCAATTAAGGGAGTGGTTTATCTGCTAAACATCAGTATTTAAGACAAATAGCTTTGTCAGTACATCTTAATTTAGCTGTAATCACTGTTAAATGCATGTCACAATTAATGTTCTACACGGTTGCTCATAAATATGGAATAATTCAACATGCTCCATTGAAAATGACAATTTCAATATTTTCTGCTGGAGCACATGATGGTCCGATTCAGTGGTAACTACTTCCAATGACTGCTATAGGCAAGAACATGCTGTCATTTAAAATGCATGCTCTAACGTTGACTCCAGGAAAAGTTACAGCAGCACAAAATATGGAAATTCAGGGGTTTTTTTAAGATAAGGTGCATTCAATCAAAAATTTTTAATTTTTGCAAAAAATATAGTTAAGGCTGTCAGAAAGTGATTAGAGAAGTTGACTTGATCTTTACAATGGGCCTGGCTTATATTTACCCTCTAAAATTTACTTTTATTTTACTTTTTTTTTCAAAAAAGTATTCCATATTTATGAGCAGGAGTGTAACTATTTAAAGGATGTTTCTCACATTATAATTTTATGACTGGCTATCATCTAATGTAATCTAGGGACCTTCAGTGGCGCCGGCCAAAACATCAAGAACAGAGTATCGTATCAGTAAACAAATCAACTAAGTTACTAATTCTAACTTCTAACCATACATGCATGCAATTCTTCAAGTAAATAAGTATGTACAATGCTAAATCAAGTCTTAATTCAGAGAGTACAGAATCTACAGCTATATTGTATTTCCAAGGGACACACTAATGCTTTCAAATACCTGAAATGTTTGTCAAAGGATGGTGGTAAATCTTGTAACTTGAAATGGACAATGTCTATACATTTGGAATAATAATTTATTTCATTTCTAAGTATACAACTGATCTGCTCAATGTTCTTTTTAAATCCAAAAGAAAACCTTCATATATTGAATTTAGAAATCATGTGCTTGGCCAGGAAAAGCCTACAAGTTCTATAATAGAGCAGAGGATTCCACAAAAGACCTTCTTCCATATGTTTACAATGCAATTTGCTGCAGCTGCATGTTTTATGATTTGCCTAATATGTGAAACGCATATTTATTTTTTTCCGTTTCCCCCAGTGATACAAGGTCGTGACCTTGGGAAGAAGGTCAAGGTGAGAGACATAAATATAACATTAACCTTTTTTCATTCATTTAATAGTGCAGCAGATGTCATGCCATTGTTGTATTAGGGGAACGAGGGGCAAAACGGAGCGGCGGGGCAAAATGGTTTTTTAAGTTTTCTCGGAACGTTTTGACCTGCCTTCTAATTTTTCGGTTGGAAAATAAAATAGGATACATGACCAACTTTTCCTGAAAGTTTCGTTGATGAGAACGTTACAGGTATGCAGCTATGTTAATTTGAAGTTTTTGATCGATTTTCTTAAAAAAATCATAATTTTTGGAAATGGTGTAATACCTCCAATGAGGTTCCCAGCCAAATAATTCATAGTCAGTGTTATTAGAGGACTACTAAGCTTGCGTATTAAGCAAAAAAATTTAGTCTGGTGCTTAGTCATGTGTAACTAGGTCATTATTAATCTACCCTGCATGGTTGGGGCAAGATGGAGTCCTCCTGCGGGGGCAAAATGGGAAGCACAAAAAAGCAATCCCAGCCTAGAAAAGGTTGAAGCTTGATGTTGGGTCAATACAACCATGATATTTGAGAAATTTGATACACTTTCTGGTCATAATATTATAACCAGCAAAATTTGAAAAAAATCAAAAGGGATTTGTGGATCTAATCCGTGTCATCAGTAATACCTTGAGGATTTAGGCTTAGTGGTAAAACTGAAACAAATGTAACTGCCTTTCAAAAAGCATAGTCAAATCCAATACCAGTTTAAATTGTTAAATTATTAAGAAAACTCGGAAATCAGAGTTATGTGAATATTCATCAAAATGTCACATCCCACAAAATTTTACTAATTTTGTTTCTTTTGTAACCAAATGTTTATGGTTAAACAATTTGTCAAATAATTACATAGAATGAAGAATTACTAGCATCACTTCCCAGGTATAATTGCATCCTGTATTGAGATGTTGATTTCATAATTTATTGCTATGTTTACTCTTAGTATTCTGCAATATTCTCACATCGCAATGACATGAATTAATGCATTTTTGTTTGTCAACATGCTTTTTAGTTAAGCTATTATCAAAACAGCTGATTTATCGCAGAACTTTTGCAACTTTATTTCTTCCCATTTTGCCCCATATGAAATTCCATTTTGCCCCAAGCATGGGGCAAAACGGGATAAAGTTGCATTTTTGAAAATGGGGAAAAATTTGAATTGGAACTATTAAAAAAGCACTTTTCTGTGTTTGAGCAAGTGGTATTGGTACTTCTTCATAGATCAGACCTTATTTGGCATTCACATGATATACCACCTTCGTGCAGCGAGCCTTCGAAGTTAGGCGGCCCGTTTTGCCCCTCGTTCCCCTATCTGTGTTTTGTTAAGATCGATAAATATCCCTTGTTAAAAAAATCAAACAATGGATAACATCCTGGATTCTGTTGTATAATCAAACCAAAAAGATCTCCTATCCCAAATTTCCTATTCTACTCCCAGACAATATTATGTCTGCCACAAGCTTTCTAGTTGCTATGCTTTTAGAAGTGACATCACCAACCTTTACTCAAATTACACTTCTATTGATTGGTCTAATAGATATTAAACCAGCAGGATTGAGGCATCATCTACCCCTGCCTCATAAACCCATATCCCCGCATCACTGTGCTTGTTGCTTTTGCAAGCCATCAGAAAATGAATACATGCACTGTAAGACAAACGATCACTAAAGTAACAGTTCGGCAATGATTTTTTTATTACTGTGCCTAATATGGTTGCTGTAACTTCTAGAAGATGGATGGATGGGTGGATGGTTGGCACTTTATGTCCTGCATTAATTTATGCTCCTGCTAGGTTTATTAAGCCAGATGGAGGAGACTGATGACACAGCAATGAGGCAAATGATGATGAAAACTGCCATTCAGCTTATAATAGAGCCACTGGAAAATTTGGGTTCCTCACTCGGGTTCGAACCCATGTAGGCAAAGACTTTCAGCAGAGCATATCTGAACTGTACCTGTTCAGCAACCCAGCTGATGAAGTGGCCACAGATGAAATTGAATTCTGGACCATGCAGACCCTGACAGTTGTCACCAACTTTCTGTGTCAATTCCAGTGAAGTGTCACAATGTAGCTCTTTGATTTTTCAACCAGTTCTCATCCAATAACTTCAATCACTAGAGTGGAAGAGTACACTTCAGTTGGGCTTCCCGCAAACATTAATAACACTCCAAGTCATGCAGCCACTGTAAAGTATCTGTGATAATGAGCTGAGCTACTGATCTCTATACAAGGATGTCTATTGACCCATTGCCTAATGGGGCACTTTGGAGTAGACAGTTCTTCTAATATATAGTAATCTGGAAAAAGAGCCGCAACCACCAGCTTTTCTAAAGGGCATTGCATGCATTGACATATTTGGGGGGGGGAGGGAGTCAAGCCAGTAATTTAAGAAATATTCTTCCCCATCCACTGCCCTCCCCTGTGTCCACACTGTCCTTTGATAAGGTCATTGACACTTTACAAAGCTCAAAAGAAACCCGGATGGTCACATTGGCACCGGAAGGACCTCTGGAGGACAAAATTGCAACCGGAAGGATGAGACAAGCTGACCTAATTCCTTTATCTTTTGGCTGTACTTCTGGTAAAAGGGAACAGGTCACTTCACGTCAGTACAAATTTAGATTAAACAAAATAATGACTATGAAAAACACAGCTGAAAATGTCAGTGCACTTCGTGTTATGACCTTATACATCTAATATATAGAAATAGTATTCAATATATATTTGAGGTTGGTCGACTCAGTCGGTAAGGTAGTGAAATGCACTCACGTCTCGGATCGGGTTGATTCCATGTCAAGGAATTGTTTATTGGTACGGTGTGTAGCAACAAGCCAATAAGACACAATAAAAAATGTCTTGCTATCTGGGAAGACAAAAGAGATTTTAAAAGAGAGTCCATATAGGGTAAATCCGTCCACTTTTGGCTAAAACTATATTTTCATGAAAATGGCAGAAGTTACAAAAATAAAAATCAGTCCATTGGAAGGGGTGTATTCCGTTTTTTTCATCAACGCTCAAAAAAGTTAGATATTCAAATAATTTTGGTTGAAACCATGGCAACAAAGATTAAAGGTCAGGGCATCTAAATCCGTCCACCTTGCTTCTAAATCCGCCCAGAAAGAATGGTAAATCCATCCACTGGGTATAATACAGCTCTCAACTATCATATCTCTTTATTTTTCCAAGTTTTGCAATTTATTAACTCTTACAAAGGTTTTTGTGTCGATTTTAGAATTATCATTCACTGATTACACTTATAATAGAAGAATTAAATAATAGAGGTTAAATTAACTTTGAATAATTCCAATTAACCGCCCAAATTACAATTAAATAACCTTTTAATCCAACTAAAGTGGAATAACTGTTCCTATCTAATTTCTGAATCAGAAGAATGCCATTTATAATTATTTAAAGTCATAAAAGTGCTTTAAAAGTTCATTTTAAGTGGGTGGACGGATTTACAAACCTCCAATCAGGCCACTTTCAAAATATTGATGGTAATTCCGTCCACCTTTGTTTCCATTGTATTTCATTTCATGGTGTCACAATTTTACAAATCCTGCAAGAATAATTTAGTTTTGCATCTTATTCAAAGATTTTTACCTTATAAATGTTTGTTTGTTGACAGGAATAGGCCAATAATATTATCTTATCCCACTCATGTAATTATCAAAAATGGCTGTGATGACGTCACAGAATTTGATTGTTTTTTGTCCTTTGTTGTTAAATGGACCTGAAATATGATTGAAAAAGCCCTGAACACGAGAAACACGGTAAAATTTGTTGAAAAAGACTTTCCCTTGCTTTTAAAACTCGCACAATTGTAATAGATATATTTATATGCATACAGAAGGGGGTGGATGGATTTACCCTCCTGGACGGATTTACCATCATTGACTCTAATCTTCCACACAAGATATTCTCCACGAGTTTGCGGATCAGCATACCCAGCCATTAATTGTGATTTTAAGACGAGACTTGGAGGAAGGTAAATATGACTCCTAAATCCCTAAATGAGCTTCATTTGCAGAGCAATCTTGAGTAATGGGTGCACTAGTTGTTCTGTCAATTTCAATTTAGCAATTTTGATGGTTAATTCTTCAGCTGGCCCAAGTTAAATCAACTGATGGAATAACATGGAGTTCATAACTGCAGACGTGATCGTGAATTAAAACCAAGATCCTCAGATAAATCCCGTTTAGAAATCATGCAATTATAAGGATTACTGGCGGTTATATTTGGAAATCATAGATCTGTAGAAATACATTTTGGATTATGCACGCCTCAGAATTTGCATCATTAACACTTGGTGATCATTCGATCAATTACAGAATGTGTTGCAATCAAGAAAGATGTTATTGGATGTGCCTTTTTAGTGTCATCACAGGACAGATCTTGTGGCCTTGATGTTTGTCAATTATTGGTTCTTTGTTCATAAGGACAAGCATATAAAACCATGTTATCATAATATTAGGGGGGGATAATAATCCATTTTTGGGCCTCAGCAACCGGACTAATCATATTATAGCTCTTGTTTCAGCGGTTACTACTTACTGGATTGGTTAATTGATGAATCTCCTACAATCTGTATGTCATCAACAATTAATGCAATAATCTGAATTGTTTGAAAACTCTCTGCTTGACATGTTATTTTTAAATATTATTCAAAGGCAATTAAAGCTAGAGTTTAGCATGTGTCTCCTGCATTGGATTGTGAATCAAACAAATTAATCAATAAAATTAAATTCTTCCAACCAAGTTAATATGGCATACTTAATCAAACTGACCAGTGTGTTTCCACAGCCAATGCAATGACATTGCCATTGTGGATTCCGTTACCATCCTGGAGGTATCATTTCGCAATAATTGGTTTCATGAACAATTCATTAATCAAATTACTTTGCTCTCAGGGCTTCCTTTAATACAAGGAAGCTCTTCCAATCGGTTTCAAAACAAAGAAAAACGAAAATAAAACATTTGAATGGTTGGAAAACTCAGAAATAGGTCTTTGAAAGAAGACCCTGGGTGCTAAAAAGAGGCGTGAAATTTGAAAATGGATCACCAAGGAACTTGAAAGAAGCTCTTCAAACAATTTGACCTGTGAAGTTCATTCAATTTGAGACACATAAATTGTGAAGATGGCGAACAAATATTACTTGAGGAAGAGGTAGACCATTAATATAAGGAGAATACTGTTAAAATAAAAGAATATCAGAAGAAGTTAGATGAGAGGGAAGACCTCAATGCAATACACAGTGTCACACAGTGGAATGTATTCATATCTTTTATCATGTGTTTAAATTGTTTAGGGAAAATTTACCATATTGATGCTATTAATATCAGTAACGATACACAATACATGTATTAATGTTATTCAAGACAAGGTGTACATGACTTTTAGCTGTTCAGGAATTACGTTATCTAAAACAAATTTGTCCTTGGAATTATTCATAGTTCAAAATGAGCAATAATGCATTGAAGATTGTCATCTCAACATCTTGGAGTTGTGTACAGTGTTGTGTTGATGCATGATTTTGCCTCATCAAATAAGTACTGGTGTGTTGATAAGCACAGGAGGAGGGCAAAACAATGAAGTCCACAAAATGCTATATTTATTCATTGACCCCATGTGTAGGATCTTTCAATTGACTTAAAAATACAAAAACTATTCAAAAGCCAGATAACCAGACAGTGCTGTAATCTGAAGCGCTGAAGTTTTTTTGTGATTTCTTCACTTTGGTTGAAAGAAAGGATAGATGAAGGTTCAGTAAAGGCTCAGTAAGCCCTACAATGGCTAATAAGCTACATGCAAGGCCAGCATTGAGGAACCTTGCTTGTTTTCTCAAAACATTCCATGCCGATTTTCTTAATTACAGATGCCGTGCAGCATAAAACTTATGGCACAGAATTATGCAGTAGCATATATAGACAGATACTATTCACTTCAGTAAGTGGAAGAACTCAGCTGCTCAGTCCGATATTCATAAATATAAATAAAGCTAATAACAATATTCATAAATATAAAGCTAATAACAATCTTAACATCAGGGTTTTCTTAGGGAAAAAAATATTACATGTGCATTCATCTCGTGTAGCCTGTCAGGGAAATTTAACACAGTTGCACTCCCTGGCCCAAGCGCCTGCACACCCATGGTATTCTTACTTCTTAAAGTATAGGCCTAATTGGGTCCATCATTTTTGCATGAATATATATTATAAACCAGATGTGTTCAATGCATATTTGATGATGTTGATGCATTTATCCATAAACTAGCCAAATTAAGACAGCGCACGAAAAATTATATTGTGCCACTAAATTGAGGTGTGCAATCCAAATCCATCATGAAGGTGCCTCCAATTAAATTTGACAAGCAAAGTCAATGTAGGCAATGCATTATCTATTTATCTATTTATCTATCTATTTACTTCAATTAGACTTCCACGTCGGTGAGAGAGATAATTTGACAGATTGACAGTGTCAGGTTAGAGATTTCAGATTACCGGAAGTTGCAGACAGGTGATGTGCTGCAGTAATAAAATACCAGCCGATTGTATCATAGAACCAATATGCAATACAAACAAAACTGTAAGATCCAACAACTTTGTTTCCTTCACTCAATTTTTATTTCTTTGTATCAATCTAGCAATCCAACAAAACAGGACAATCTGAACTTGTTAAACAAACCAGAAAGAGTTTCATTCATTCATTTAATCTTTTGAACCTGCATATGATAAATTGACCTATACATGAAGTTTAAAAACAACAACAATGTATGTTGCATTCGGTCCAGTGGATGCTCAGTAGATGTTGCTTTAAAAGAGTTAAGCTTTTACAAAGTGTTAACCACAAACAACCACCACCATCTCCTCTTCCTCTTTCATTTATTCACAGCCTACATCACAAACTCTATCAAAGTGACACAGGAGTTTCGGATATTGGCTACAAGTGGAGCTCTTTTGCTTGACACGTGACCACATCCTGGCTCTTCCGGCAGAGTCACATGACCTCTGCATCATCAATCATTTAAGGAGTTAACGGGAAACACCACAAGAGGGCAGTTGTAACTGTTTGGGGTTGACCATTTTGTCAATGGGAGTCTGTTCAAAGCCTCTCACCTAGCTCAACCAAGTCAAAGGGTGGACTAGCCTCCCTGACTGAATTGGCTGACTGACGTCGGCTGAATTAGCTACAGTGGCTGAATTAGCCTCTATTATTAGCCCTTAGCCATCTCTCATGTCCACACTCTGGACACATGTTAACTAAATGGCCTTCCACAGAGTTAGGACATGGTTAAAACAGCTTTTAAATTTCACAATTATTTTAGTTTTGCTTTGAATAAAAGACCACACAATTAAGTAATATGCAATGCAGTTGAAGGTTAAGAAATGACAAGCTACTTAACTGCCCAGATGTAATCTACGAAGGACATCTATCCATATCTATCTATTTATCTATAATCTATCTATCCATCCATCTATCTATCTTATCACGAACTATAGGCCTACTTTCTATTCCCAATTGAACAGAATGATTAGTCCAACAAGTTATGTCTTGAGTTATTAGTTACACAGGTTCTGTGTTGTGTAATAATCTTACAAATAACTCATTTCAAATTGCAACTGCTTCAGAATTTAAAGGGAACTTGCTTTCATTATAAACACGTTTACCAGACTTTAATAAAGCTACTGAGTTTTTCAACTAAGCGTCAATTCAAACTCTTCAATCCCCATTATCTTTTGTAAAGCACATAAAACTCTCAAATATTGTCATTTATTCTTTTTTGTTGCCACTCCTCACTCCTTTATGGGTCAAAATTTGATAAGTCTGAAATTCTTGTGTCTGGTGTTTAACGATAATTCATGATGACAGGAAGACCAATAGAGGACCTCTTGTTGTCATTTGTCATAGACACGGATATTAGCAAAACTTTAATCACAAAAAATATGCGGCAGAATATTTTTATCCCATCCAAAAATGGCATTGAAGTGGCCTACCCCCTGAAAATGGCCTGTCTCCACCAACACTTTCTTTGAAAGATCGCATCACAAAAACTAGTACAGGATCCTAATTCAATTAAACGCTTCCATACATGGAAACTTGACTGTCAGTCTTTTAAAATCTGGTCACCAATAGCTGAAATAATATTCTGTATAAGAGCAGGAGGTTGTTGTGTCGATGTCTCCAATTTCGCGTCATTAGCATCACACCGGATTAGTTTCTTAATAAAAATTAAAGGGACACACATTCTTTGAGAAAAATTGTGTCTGATGTTGTCTGAGAACCCAAGAAAATAATTGAACTATCTGTAGCTGTGTATCATTTATGTAAACCAACATATTAAAGTATTTCTGTTGGCATGTCAGTTGTCCTATCTCAATTTGTCATTAGCAAACGCCTTGCTACTCTATTTTGACTGCATATTTCTGGACCAAAATCACTGTGAACATGTGTCTGGTGTTCATAAGGTCATTGCATGCACACATTGCCAGACTGCCAGTTTTCCACTGGTCCTGCAAAGATTCTTACTGTAATTATCATTAGCATCACGCTGTAATTAGCATCATGTCAAAAATGGCTTATTGCCTTTACCTCTCTAAAATTTTGTTGCAGGTGACTGGAGTTGAAATCCGTTGAATATATATTATCAATTAATGTTTCATTAGAATATTACATAACATTTTTGCATTTTCCTTGCATCTGACATGCTTAGTATGAAGTTTGATGCTTCTCTGAAACTACTAACCAAATATGGGGTGCCAGTAACATTTTACCATTGTCTAGCATCTGAAATATGGTTTAGCAAAGACATTGGGCACTGGAGGAAGTAGTGGAGATCATCTTTATTATTCAGAATCCAACCTATTGATGAAAACAGCATTTTTGTTAATTTTTTGTAAATTTCTGGTTCAAGGATATGTTCTATCTCAATGACTATTTGTCATAGAGACCTGAAATATAGCTCAATGTGTGCAGAAAAACCACTTTCCTATTTGTTGGTAATGCATTCTTCAGCTCTAAGTTGTAGGGATTTCCAGTTATAGGCATGATGCTAATGACACACATATTTGGTATTTAAATTGATCAAATGCAGTTTCTCAAAAATATTTGGCACTAGAGACCTGGAACTTATCCCAAAATGTGCAAGCAACTTGCCTAATCATTGGCAATAGATTGTTCAGCCCTAAGTGGTCAGGATTTTTTAGTTAGAAGTGTGATTTTAATGACAGTCAAAAAACATTACAGCTATGTTTATCACCTCAGTACAGATCAGCGGGGCATTGGGACCCTTGGACATGAAAGTGCAGTGATAGCTGATTGTTTGACCAACCCAACGCAAACTAAAAGGCATTCCTGGAACGAACATTTTTTTTCAGCTGAAATTTCAAGGTTTTCAAATTTTGACTCTTATACTCATTTGAGAGAAATAGTACTCTCTTCAAGCTCCTGGGACATGTGATGTGTTTTAAGGCATTTCAAGGAACTTTTATTGGCCATGCTGAATTGCTGGTATTTAAAAAGTTTAATAGACTGGAGAGCTACAACTACTGTATATATATATATGCATAGATATGACAAATTGATAGAATTACATAGAACATAATAGAATAGAATGGAATAGAATAGAATATAATAGAATAGAATAGAATAGAATAGAATAGAATTAATCTATCTTGTACAATCTTTCTTTATCAAAATATTGGTTTACTTGAATTAGTACTGATTTAAGTCTGAACACATCTTAATGACTTTCTCCATTTTATGCCAATTTACATGTTCTGATATTGCTTCCACCATAATCAGTCATGATTTGGTCTGAATACTTCCAAAACAACCAAAAATACACAAGCATTTTAACAAATATTGTCTCAAAATTAGCAAACCAATTTTCCTAACAGCACGCTGCATTGGGAATAAAGAGAATAAATTCCCAATTAAGCAAACGATAAAGTGAATAATTTTTGTGTCAGTTGAGTTATTTGGTTGAAACGTGATTCTGTGAATAAACGCTTAAATTGCTTGAAATGTGTTGATGCGTTTCTGGTTTAAGATTGTGCTCAAATGTAGTGAATTTGCTGTAAATATGCCGTTAAATATGACGAAACCGTATATCTGTCACTTAGCCAAATAAAGGGCCTATTGTCCATTTTCACAATTTGAAGAATCATGATTCCTATTGCCTAAATGGATTCGATTGGTATGACATGTGACCAAATCACATATAACCTTCAGGATCATTCACTAATCCATGGTAGATAGATGAACAAATAGCAAGACAGTATAATAATCAAGCGACACATATAAACGGATCTTTCATTTTTTTTTAAGTGTTAATTTGTAAGTGAAATATTCAACACAGCAAGTATGCTAAGTAGGACCATTACCAAGAGACACATACAAAGTCATACAAAAATCATTAACATGATTAAGGGGGTGCACTTTAAGAGCAACTGTACAGGTCTATAGAAAGATACACTGAGGATAGACACAGTGCAGTGGAACCTGCATTGTAAGATTCCATGTTGTAAGATTCCTTGTTGTAAGACTCCTTGTTGTAAGACTCCTTGTTGTAAGACTCCTTGTTGTAAGACTCCTTGTTGTAAGACTCCTTGTTGTAAGACTGACTGCCTTATGTGACCACCTACCTCCCACTCTAAATGGTATTTTTAGTGCATTTTTCGCCCTGACAAGAGACCGCACCCCCATGAGAGACTGCTTCATGACTTCAGAAGGGGCGGTTTTATAACGCAGGGACCACTGTACAACCCTTTAAGCAGACATCATCTTCATGCTTATCAAAGAATCCATTTACGAATGGCAGGCCTTTTAGAGAACTATATGAACTCTTAAAAGTAAAATCACACCAAATTTTCCTTACCCCCAAGAGCTTCACTCTAAACATACAGAGCCTGACGCCGAAGTTTACAAAAGATTATTATACAGAACATCTAGGAACCATATTTCAATTTGTTCAAAACTATGATGAATATAACCTCAGAAACCTTTGAAATTATCAAAGTGTGCTCATCCTCAAGTGTGATTGACGACAATGTAGATTTCTATTGCAAATTTAAGCAAGATAAAATATTGAAACGATTCAAGACAAATGACAAAATTATTCATTACACAACCAAGCTACTTCATTCTGAAATTTAAATTGTGTCTTATACTTATTATTTTGTAACATGGAACGGGCTTAGACCGACAGATACTTCATTGATAGATAGGTCCAGATAGATAGATAGATAGATAGATAGATAGATAGATAGATAGATAGATAGATAGATAGATAGATAGATAGATAGATAGATAGATAGAGAGATTTTAAAGTTAGGGCCTGTCCCATGCAACTAAACCTTTAAATTCCAAAGTTTACTTTTCAGATAACGTAACAAATACATGTCCAAATTCCCATGTCAAAATTTTCTCCCAGAATATTATTCCAATATGTCATCAGCTTTAGTCCATGTTACTGTTTCAAGAAAACGAATACCCAGAATACAGCCACAAGGTCTAAATATCCATGTCAAGTTAATCTGCAAATTCTTTTTGTCTGCATTTCCATGGCAACAGACTTAAAATTTGAATATCACTTCTTGTTCAAGAACCTTAAACACGTATTTGACAAATGATGGAATAGGCATATTTACCTTCAATTCTTTGGAGATTTTTAACACATTTGGAAATTGAGATGCAGCACATTAGAACTTGGTGAAATATATACTGAAACAATATCTGCATTTCAAAGTGAAGGAGTTCTATTTCTGAGATCATATTCATAGAAGGGCGTCACATCATGCATCCACGGTAGATTAATCAGGACACAGGGAGGACTCAGCGATGATGTGACAGATTCAAATTGCCATCAAACATAGGTCCAGGTGATACAGCCAGAGCTGAATCGAACCTTGGATCCAGCACTTGGAATCCCGGAGCATAACCGCAGAGCTACTCCCTCCCCCTTCAGGTCCTACAGGATGTTGCCTATAAAATAACCCATATTGCTAATACTAAAGAATTATTAAGACAAATATATGCTGACATGTTTAAATATTTGAGTCATTTACTAAATTAATACCTATTGTGCACTTCTAAAATTTAAAGAATCATGATTCCTATTATCTAAATTTATGGATTGGATTGGTATAATGATGTGTTTCCAAATCACATATAACCTTACCACAATTATCACTGTCCACATGAAATTATTTTAGAAACAAGAAAAAGAGATTTTTGCATAATGTGTGCATTGAAACATAATGATATTTAATTTTGTTATTTTGAATTAAATATTAATTAGATTAAGTAATTCAATATGCTATACAATGGCATTGCATATTACCAACATACAATAGGTAGGTTTATAAATGATTAGCTATTGAGGGCAAATATTAATTTATTCGAGATTGGCATTCATTTTACAGAAAATGTGTGAATGGTACCTAATTAATTTGATATCATATTTCCCGTGACATTGAATTCCTCCATTCATAATTTCATTATGAAAATAAATATTCAAATATTTTGAAATGGAAAATTGGTTTCAATATTCAGAAAATGAATATTGTACAACAAACTATAAAAAGAGAATCATCTCTGGTACTTTCATCTTTAAATTTATGATTTATCCTTTGATTTCTCATTGAACAGAAGAGAATACATTTTGAAATCGAAGTTATCCCAAAATATGCAGGACTACCACCTGAGCTAACCCAAATGTCCACATCTCAGTATCATAAACATGGACAGCAACAGTGGTAATATCCCACACTTTGCAGTGATCCTAGTGGAAAACCCACGAGGAAGAGCGCATGAGATATAATTTTCCACCATCCCTAGTCTAAATATGATCCACCATCCCTAATTTAAGGTGACTCAACCGTGGTACACTGCACATACTTCTGAGCAGCCTGGTTGCCTAGCAACATAGCGTCACAACTGCTGCAGGCCCTGAAAAAGTTGTGACGTTACCATTTTCTGCTTTCTTTTTTTTAACAGCATGGCAGCCAGTAATTTGCTATTTAAATGAGATCTAATGCAGCTAGAAGCATAATTATTTTTTTTATTGAATGCAGTAACATCTACTCTATGCTAGTTCAAAGTTTCAGCTTCTCATCTGTATCCAAAGAATTTTCTCAACTAATTTCAGTCAACTGTGTCTAAAATTGTCTTTATTTCTTTAAATTGACATTGGCATAATCATGGTACTGCAGTTAAAAAACGACTCGGTGAATTTTTTTTATTTTTGGCCATTTGTTTGACAATAACTTGTTCATGATATATGCAAATTTTTAAAAAAATCTGTATGATCGTTTTCCTAAAATTTGATTACTGCCAAGATGATGCATGCAAAATCTGCAATTATTAGTGTGTTGGTGCCCTTTGAGCACTTATAGAATAAAGTGTTTTAACCTTTTTCTCCAAATTTGTGGCAAATATATTAGTTTACATCATTGGGAAGACATTTCTGACGTTTTTGTGTGACAAATGCATGTAATGCTTTATTCTGTGGTACATAACCAAAAACTCAATTTATGACTTTTAAGCAGTCATCAGGCCAAACATGCTGTTACCATGGCAACAAAACGAGTCGGTGAATTTTTTTTGTTTTTCATTTTTGGAATGTATGGGTCCCATAGAGTACCTGTGCAAAATTTTAGAAAAATCTATATGATCAAACTACCATGCTCGAGTCACCTTAAATATGATCCACTATCCTTGATTTACATATTTTATTTATTTGTGGCACTACTTCAGATCACACATGAGGTCACAATCACGACACATGACATCACAACAGCAGCACATGACATCACAATAGCAGCTGAACCACTATGACATCATCAGCATTGGTGACATCACCAGCAGTCATGTGACTCTGTTGGCTTTGTTTATAGCAACCAGTCAGACTCCACCCACTTTGTTTGATCTGATTAGTCTGGCCACCATCAAAACATTAGATCCATCCACCAAAATGATTAGGTCATTATTATTTTTAATTATCAATAGTTAAGCATTAAAATACCCCCATAGGTTGTCAAAATAGCAGAAAATGTGGTGTATAAATAAAACCCACTCAGGGTGGTGGACCAGTCCACCGAAACCCACTCGTGATCTGGCTGATGCACCACCCTGAGTGGGTTTTATTATAAGAGCCCTACCCCTCCCCCCCATTGCTCACTGGCAGCAGGGAGATTGATGAGGCAGGAGAGCTGTTTAAGTCAGAATTGCTATTGGACACTCTCACTTCATAATTGGGTGGTTGGGAGGATCTTTTTTCAAAGAAACTTGACAGTTCACTAAGAGCCTGCAACATCTCAAACATGGTTCAAACCATGTCTTCAGACAATGTTCAAGGTCTTTCAAAATACATAGACCTTTAGAAGCTGTTCAGAGAGCATGAACATGCTACGCTTTCATGTATTCTGTCGGATACAATGTTGTAGAATCATGATAAATTTGAAACAAGCTCAATGCCTGAATGATGAAATGCAATTTGATACTTTCTCAGACAAATGTGAGTTCTTTCGAAGATACCAAGATATGGAAGTTCTGATATGCCCAATTTGAAGATTGTGTAAGAGAATTCATAGCACAGACAGCAACATTTTGTTCAGATGAATGTCTTTTGTTTTTTCACCGAAATCATTCTACAGTTTGCTTGGATCTAGCAATGATTTAACATCTACACAAAGAATAATCTTGTTCTTCTTCAAACAAATAGTAATTAAGATGATACGAACATAGGGGAGAGTGGGGACCGATGGGCCGCTTGACAAATTATTGACCGCGGAGGCAAATCTGCTTCAGATAAAGGATTCATAACTGTGCACCCTATTAGCTGGTGTAATTCTCTTTAAAATGATATAAGATTCACATAGATCAACCTAGGAAGAAAGATTATAAAACACATTTTCTGTCAAGAAAGATGATGGCCCATCGGTCCCCAACCATGGGGACCGATGGGCCATCCCATGGGGTCCGATGGACCATGTTAATCACTTGCCAAAGGGTGGCAAAGAATTCAAAATTTGTTTCCAATATGTTTTTGTTGATCCATCTGCGTGTATAGGACAATAAGAGATCGAAAGAATATAGATATGCCCAGATTTTACACTTTGAAAAAAAGCTTAATTTTCACAAATCGTCATCCTAAAGCAAAATTGGCCTCAGTCAGACTTAGGCCATTTTTCCTTTTTGGTATAATAGGAAGGCCCTTATGATAATGCATGTGCTAAAAAAAATTTGGACTCCTAAATTAATGATAAACCCCTCAAAACCCCAACTCAATTTTCGCACAAATGGCCTAAGTCCTGTTGACTTAGGCCATTTGGACTTAGGCCAATTTCGTTATCACTAATTTTAGTGGATATCACCAATATTTTTCAGTCATAATTGTGAGTATTAATTTTATTGAAGTTGTTTCCTCGCATTTCATTCATAAATTTTATGGAGAATTGCTTAATAACACAGCTACACCACAAAAGAATTTTGGCCTAAGTCATTTTTGTTTCAAAAAAAAATTTGGCCTAAATCAGTTTTTCGCTGTTTGCCGAAAATTGCCAAAAATGACTTAGGCCAATTTTGCTTTAGGCTGACGAAATGTCATGAGTTACTTTTTTGTAGTTATAGTCAATCTATTGAGATGATATTTTAGCAGTACAAGGACAGATGCATTAAAAACTATATTGGGTCATTGGTCACTAAGAAAAAAAAATTGTTTGATATTTGGTAGATACAGAAGTTTGGCTACCACCGTGATCATCAAAATCTTGTCTAATACCTCAAATTTGTTGATGAATATTAAAAAAATGAGAATATTTTAATTTTTTCTCCATCAATGAACCATTTCTGTCAATCATTTAGATTTTTAGGGGAAAAGTAAAATTTTCCAATGATACTGTACTAGTATGCCACCTGCAGGAGAAATCTTGAATCAAAACAATAAAATTCATCAATAACCCTCCATTAGCTTATATTTTGGTGAAAATTTAACTTACACTCAATATTGCATCAATGTCTAACGGGGTCCTTATGTTTATTATATCCCAAATACTACCTAGATTGAAAATTTGTGATTATGGATATTTTAAATTTCCACCATTTTGTGTTTGAAGCCATTACTAAGGCAAATCTATCACTGAAAATTCGAGGGCATTCATTTAAGTCAAAACTTATCACTTAAACATGCAAGCTGAAGTTCTATTGTGCTTTTTCCCATAAAAGACTTTAATATCCAGCCCCATGCCAATATGCCACCTATAGAAAATCTCAAGAAATAGTGGCCCATCGGTCCCCATGTTGGGTGGCCCATCGGTCCCCAAAAGCTTTCTGAACAGTTAAACCCCTCTTTTTTGGTGAAATATGGTTCTTGTTCCTAAAATTCAATGTGTAAATTGTCACCAATATATAGGATAAATCATCATAGAAAATATATTGCGTCGAGCCTACACACTTTTGAGATATTAAACTTTTTCTGAATCAGAAAAAAAAATTTTAGATGTTGAAAATTTCATTTTGCCTCCTACACACTTGTGCTATCACTTATTGATAAGTGGTCGATATGGTATTCATAGATGTGATAAGCAATACTAAAAATGCAAATTAGATGTTATGAAACGTTTTTGATGTGGAGTTAAGAGGAGGCCCATGGGTCCCCATGGCCCGTCGGTCCCCATGTTCCGGGTGTTCCCCTACTTGGACAGAACACCTTGTTGCAATTATGACAAAAATGGTGCAGAACCCCTTAGTGTAAATGAGGAGCACATTTCAGAAGATGTCCTCTCAAGCTGTGATTCATAAACCTCGTAGTCCTGCGTAGTCGTTTCTCTTCACAGGGCTGAGAAAATACACGAGGTCTGGTCAACCAGGAGCCATAAATACAGTAGGAAAATCCTTGGGACCCTAAATCCTGGTGATTTATGAACAATTTGCTCTATAGGCCAACATCACAACTTGAGCTTCCCCCTGGGCATGGCCCAAGGCTCAGGGGTGCTTCATCATAACAAATTAACATGGTAACCAAACAGATCATGGTGACCTTGCTATAAATGGTCAATTGAGCTTTAGTAATCGGTACTGCATCACAGTGCCATCACACTTCAACATAATCTACCAGATGGCAACAGCTTGGGTATAGCTGAGGTTTCTCAATGGTTAACTCATGCAGTACATATACACTCAAACATATTTTGACAAAATAGGTTTTTTGAAATAACCACAGTAGTTTCTGTACAGTTTTTTTTTTTAAATTAAATTTAGGAATTTCAATACATTCTCATTGGAATGATATGGAAGGTAAGTTCACAGGAACCACACAAGGAACTGTCCATTTTAAGTCTTGTCTGAGTCAGATCTAAATAATATATCAAGCTGCAAAACTATACCAGAAATGTTTTCAGGTTCAATTGCTATTACTATACAACACACTATGCAAAGATTATTATCAGCAATACAAAAAGAGTGGTTGATCTTATAAAAATGCATATGAGTTTGTGCTTTTCTGTATATATTTCCGGTGAAGCCCAGCTGTTTTAGTGTTTTCATGGCTTAACAATAATGGAAAAAGACCACAGAATCACTTATAAGTGTGTTGCCAGCTAAGCCTTTAAAAGCTTTAAGTGAATTAGTCAGAGTCAGGCTGCATACAAAAATTATATATTCTCTGTATGCAACATATTATTCGGTCATATATTTGTTGTTGTTCAAAATGTGTTGAAGATCAGTGAATTCAAGTTGGGTGGCATCTGTTCATGATTATATCTAGAATTTCACAGGAAGAATACTTTTCATTGCACCAAATTCCAGTCGAGGTCCTACAATAAATTTACTCATTTAAGGTACAAAACAATAAATCAAAGTCAAAATACTCTTGCCTTAAGCATAATCAAAATTTTTCACATAGTTTTACACAAAATACAACTTTCCTTGATTTACAAAATGATAACGATCCAGCAGAAAACCACAACAGAATCATAACAGGCCAAGAAGGATAATAACAGACACAGACCACATCTTAAAATGAGAAAGTTAATAGGGGAGAGCGGGGCACAGTGAGACACTTTTTTTATTTTCAAGTCTTCCAAAATGTTGGCAGGAACGAGTTAAATGAGATCAGGTCCACATTATAGATAATGACGTTGGGTATATTGTCACATAGTTTCAGGTTCCTACCTTTTACAGATTTGGAGAAACTTTGAGTTATGTACGTGCTCGTTTAGTGTCTCACTGTGCCCCAGGGGCGGGGCACAGTGAGACAGCAGACGGGGCACAGTGAGACAGGGCATCTGCTGTCATAACCGCCAATCATCAGGACCTGCAGAATTGTTCTATCAATTGTTGCATCAGAAACTACTGTACTCTAATAAAAGCAGCTGGCTAGGTGATTTTTTAGGTCCTTTTTTGAGCATGTTTTGAAACTTCATCGCATGGGACACATGCACGACTTATTTAACCTGCCGCACCTGTTACATCCTAATCAAAATCCTTCTTTGACGCTTCCCTGTGGATATAACTCACTAAAATCAGTAGTTTATAGCAGGTATTTTGTTTTTAATAGTGAATTATGAGCCATGTATTACATTCATGTCCTTTCGAGTGTATTTTGTGATGTCTCACTGTGCCCCGCTTCAAACTGTCTCACTGTGCCCCAAGCAGCTCTGTTTATAAAACTTTTGAATCCTGCGGACCGGATGCCTGCATTGTGGTTCGTCATCTCACTAAACTAAGACAAGCAACCAAGGTTTGAATCCCTGGCAATTGCTTTGCATTATACCATTTTTCTTGGGAATTATAACAAAAAGTCGTTTAGCAAAATTATTTACTTTTACAGGCTAAAAACAAAAATATTGAAATTCCACTCTGGATATGCTGCGTAAGCATTCAAGATATAGGACAGTCTCTCACTTACTTAATCTTTGTACTATACAAAAAAGGGTTGATCTGTAAACAGTACCAGGTAGATGTTACGGGCTTTGTCTCACTGTGCCCACCGTCTCACTGTGCCCCGCTCTCCCCTACAAAAAATGCACTCCCTCATTCCTAGCATATCTCTCATAATGTATGCTGTTTCAACCCAATATGAGGCTAGGACTATACTTTCAACATAAAGAAATACAACTTCAGATGGTCTTGTCACCCTTTTTTAAACTAAATTTGAGGCCTGAAAGACACACAGCTATTTACTTAGCCATGCCTCGAAGACATTTTTCTTTGATTTACCGATTAGAAGTCTGGATTATAACATTGAGTCCAATATTTGTGACAAATTCTTTCAACCTGTTCATCCGTTTATCTATGTATAATACAATATGCAGACTCTTCAAAGAATGCTATAAATTGATTAATCGGCAAAACATTATGTTTACCAGCAAATATCAGACATCTTGTGAAAGTAATTTCATGATAGAGCATCAACAACAATGTTAAAGGTTATCTGAACATGTATCTTGTTTTCATAACATGTCATTGTCATTTCATGTCAATATCTATATTCTATAATATCAGAACAACTACACATTTTCTCAAGCTTTTTTGCTCTTTTGTAATTCACTTTTAACATTATCAAGTTATATGTGAATAGGGAAAATTTACCAGACATGAAAAAACAGTTATTTAACCAATTTCTGAATCACAGGTGAACTGTTGTTCTGAACTGATTACAACACGTAAATACACAAAATCTAGTGCATGCCACAAAAATTTAAAAAAAGTAAAATGGAAGTAATGTGTATAAATGTGGGTTGAGTACACTCCAACTCTAGCCCGGATCTCAGAGGATAGAAGCTCTGTTTGCTACCATACACTGTAGATCAAGGACCTCAGTGACTTTTTAATTCTCCTGTCTTCACTCCTCTTGCTGCCACACTTCACATATCTGAAAGAAGTTTTTCAACTCACAAGGGTTGATTGTTGAGATGGGACTGAGAGTGGGAGTCCTCAACATGTTTCACATTACCCAATGTGTGTGATGTTTTACTTTCCCAGCACTGACACTTCGGCAACGGACTACCAAATTAAGACATACTCCAAGCCACATCCATCCGGGATTATGCCTATGAAGGCAGTTAATAAATTGTTCTTGATTTGGAATCAAAACTGGGACATCAAGAGAAGCACAACAAGATGACTTTGGCTAGAACCTTACCGCCTTGGCCACCCGGTAGCTTACATCCAAACATGATATCCAAAAACATTGTCTCAATAATGGCTTGTCCAACACTTTTCTCAGCACAGCACAAGACTTAATGGTGTTCTCCTGGCTATCCGAGCTTGACAAACACTTGGGAAATATTGACAACTTCTTGTCAGCTACGCATGTTTTGTTTGTGTACTATTGCTTTTCTGTTGCTCATGTTTGCGTTAATTTGTTTTGTTGCTGTTTTCTTGTGCTATCTGTTGTATTGTCAAGTGATACTTGCGTTCCGTAATCAAACATGTTAGTGATTGAGTTGTAAATTTAGTAAAGAACCATCTTTAGGAATATCTTGCGCAGTGTATATTATGAAAAAGTGTCAAGGGCAGATCAACAAGTTTACAAAGGTGTTGATCAATGTGCCCACTCAACCTAAGGTCCTGGTAGAAAAGAACATTTTTCAGTTAATCTTTATGTGCAACATTTTAGTTTCTTCAGAGGCTTCCACAATCTAACCACAGCATAAGAAACAACACAAAAATATCACGTCATCCTCTCCCATACTAACGACAATATTCCACTGCCACAACACCCACATCATCTTGCGCCATCTCCACAACATGCACATCTCTGCATCAGCAACCACTTCTCAGCATCTTACAGCTGATTGATGTGGATACTTGGCAGGCTTTTAGCAGTTGCGGTCCATTTAAGGCTTGCTGATTAATAAGGATTATTGAGATATAGGGCTCCATCAGAGCACCCTGAGTTACTACAGCTTTTGATGTTCCTTCAGGTGATAAACCAGCGCATTTCGGCAGCCGCACTACTTAGGGATGTGATGCCATCAGTTACTGTATCAAGCAGAGCTCCATAGTCCATACGTTCCCACAACACCACTGTAACTCGCAAGTGCACCACCCAATTCAGACCAAATTCACACCCATCCATCCGGGAAAGACAATCACTACATTCAACTGGCCCATCTCCAAGTCATCAGCATAACGTGAGTGGTAATTACCTTAAATACAATTAATATTCCGTCCCATCAAACTACCCACTCAAGTGGATAGTGTATTCATTCATGAGGGAGGCACTGGGTGGGTGTAGGGGAGGTAGTGCTATGCATCTAAGGTTTCGTCTGAGATCTGAGACTTGGAAAGGAATCAAATTTATATGGTGAGTTGTTGGAACTTATAGGGCTTTATAGATGAAGACAGGAGGGTAACTAAATATGTCAGTTGAACCTTACGAACTAATTGTGGCTGCCGACTTCTTATACTTTTTGAAAAAAGTGAGTTTCTGTAAAAGGCCATGGAGAAAAATGGGGCTTATAATTTAGTCCTTCACTGTACTCATCTTGAATAAAAAATGTTTTCAAATTTACTATCCTAGGTGTGATAATTTCCATCCGAATGCCTATACATTTGTGCTTCAGCAGGAAGAAATATCATGATTATGTTTTTGAAATGAGATAAAGCACTTAAATTGAAGATAAATTTGGACAGATTAACACACAATGAGCTTATCCTGCATGGCCATTACAACATACACTTTCCACAAACTATCAGCCTATTCAACCCTTAACCAAGATATCATGTCAAGATGCCAATAAATCGATATAACACCTCAATGCCTTACAATATGTCACTATGTCAGGGACCTGAACATGTCTGGCACATATCTGACTTTATGCCAATGCCTTAATTTGTAAATGCCACTTCAGAGTCATTGAAACTACCTTATCCATGACAGGGCACCAAAGATACACTGTACTCACAAGATGTAGTGATAAACAAAATGGAAGCCGTTTGAATATTATGAATGCAGTGACTGTCAAATTCAGCCATGTGGTATGAAAAAGTGCCTTATATTTAAAGACTATCAGACACATCTTGGTCCCGAAATATACATTACCTATAATGGCAGCATTACTGTGACATCAATAATGGCAGCTTGCCCAACGTTCCATATTAGTTACCTTATCTTTGACAACTTCCACTACAAATATGCGTACATGGACATTGTTTCTTTTAGATATAGCTAAAAAAGTCTGAAACAGGTTTGGATGCATCATTTTCAGACTTTCATGAACCCCATACGGACTAGATGTCATTCAGAATCAGAAACATAAAATTGGCAAGCTTAATCCTTGAACTTTTGTATATGCCACGCAAATCTCCTTATGGACAGCTATTTTAAGAACTTCCTTGATATAAAAAATCTGAAGCTGCAAAAGGCACATTTTCAAACTGAGAAAGAATACCCTTTCTCAATAATACAAAACAGGGAAAAACTAGAAATGTCATAACCGGAAACCGGTGATTGATGCGCTGCCCGGACTGAGTCCTAAGGGTGAATCACACATGTATCCGTAGTTAGTGTATATCCCTCTGTGTAATATTTCAGTCAAATCTTGGCTCACAGGATCACTGCTGTCTTGGCTAAATACACATTTCCTGGCCATCCCACTGACCCAAACTATCCACCTTTCTTTGATTTTACTCTCCTGTCTTTCTGCCCAGGAGTAATTTACCAGCTTGTTATTGCTCTCTTATTTACGATTGGCAACACTGCTCTTGCATCTATCTATCTATCTATCTATCTATCTATCTATCCATCTATCTATCCATCTATCTATCTATATATCTATCTATCTATCTATCTATCTATCTATCTATCTATCTATCTATCTATCTATGTGTTTAGCTGTCTATCTATCTGTCTATCTATCTCGAGGCCTTCCCTTCCTTCCCCCACTACATTCGGCATAATCACGAAATAGCCCCCGCCCTCCGATAACGGAATGAGCGAGACCATTGAAAAGCATAGGCTGCCACTCATTCCGTCAGAGGTGCGGGGCTCATTTCGTGATTATGCCCTACATTCCTCCCTTCATGCTTTTTTTCATTCCTTTGTTCATTCCTTCCTTCATTCCTTCTTTTCTTCCTTCCTTCCTGCATTCTTTCTACCGAATTTGTAAACACAGGATCTAGCTGGCACCAGGATGCTTTTAGGACAAATTTAGTATAAACAAGTTGTTGATAACAGCTAACTTTTACAGTTAACATCAAACAGGACTGCTACAAGGTGTTTCATGTTTCTCACACCTAGTTCCATGTGATAAATGGACATTCTTGAAGTATAAAGTATATGCTGACCTGCTTTTTTCACTTCTAAGGGAATACTTGATATGTGAACAGGAATTAAGGTATGTTTTTCTTTAGGCTTTCTTATCATTGTCAGCTAATAGTAAATAACATGTCACATGAAATATTGTCCATTGGCAAATGCAGCCTATGAAATCATTCGAGAGAATTGTGTTAAAATTTATCAAATCCATACTTCCAGCTGGATTTGATCCAAATCAGTTTGCCTACAAAAAGAACAGGTCTGTAGAAGACGCCATATCACTGTGCCTGCACAAAGTCCTTCAACATTTGGAATTACCATCAACATATGCTAGGATACTTTTTATAGACTTTAGCTCAGCATTTAATACCATCATCCCTGCCAAATTGCATCATAAGCTACTTGCGAACTTAAACTTTCCTGCCACATTGTGTGACTGGATATTAGATTTCCTTATTAATCGCAGTCAAACAGTAAGGATCAATAACTTGTTATCATCAACTATAACTCTGTCAACTGGTGCTCCCCAAGGTTGTGTCCTATCCCCTGCCCTTTACTCCATCTTCACATCTGACTTTACCACCACGGATAGTGACACACACATAGTTAAATTTGCAGACGACACCACCATATGCGGCTTTATCTTCAATAATAACGAAACACACTACAGAGACCAGATTGCTTCTACAGTCAGGTGGTGTACAAACAATAATCTTGAACTTAATGTGTCCAAAACAAAGGAAATTGTGATCGACTTCAGGAAACAGCAAAATTATAAAGAACCACTGACTATAAACGACCAACCTGTAATGCAAGTAGCTGATTTCAAGTTCCTTGGTACCTATTTGGAAGAAAATCTCAAATGGCATACCAATGTCAATGACATTGCAAAAAAGCCCGACAAAGACTATATTTTCTAAGAACTCTAAGCACCTTTCAAGTACATCAGGATGTCCTCATCTGCTTTTATCGGGCAATTATTGAGAGTATTCTCACAAGACCAATTACAGTTTGGTTCGAGGCTACTTCCAAAGAAGACCTGAAGAAACTCCATTCAATCATCAGACAGGCGGAGAAGATCATAAATGCTACATTACCATCGCTACAAACTCTATTTGAACGAAGAGCCCTCAACAGGACACTCCTCATTATTCGTGATGAAAATCACCCAGCAAATGAACTATTTACATTTCTAAGATCTGGTAAACGTCTAAGAACTTTCTATGGTAACAAACGTTTTACCAATAGCTTTTATCCATCTGCTGTACGTGTCTTTAACAGATCCAATTTGAAATGACTTTTATATTTGTAATAATCTCTGTATGATAATTGTTCTTGTATGGCTATACTCTTGATGCAGCACATTGTATTCCAATTTCACATTGGCTAAATAAACTACTACTACTACTACTACTACTACTACTACTACATTAGATTTGTAATATGATTGCACCACTTTCAATAAACTTCCTGTTGAGATTAATTGAGTACAAGCAAGCACTGACATAGACCAACTGCACAAATCAAGTTAAAAAAAATCATTGTACCAATGTACTTATTTGAAATTAAAGATTAGATCTGCCAATTCTACATAGAATTCAACTTGCATTAAAATAACACAAACTGGTAAATTCACAACATTGGGGTGATATGAAACAATACCAATCAACACAATTGCATGTTTTTCAGAATTAAGTGAGTTGAATTCATTTAATTAGTCCAGTAGAGCCCCACTATGTCATAGGAACCCAAAAAGCTGTAAAACAAATCTCACTGAATTGAAAGTGAGTGCCCCCCCTCAATGATGACTGTGATGCAGCCATAGTCCTGTGCCCTGCTATGTGAATGCATACAGGCCAGGAGACGAGGCTAATGCAGCCATAGCCACACTTGGGGAGTGTGTGTGTAGAACTGGGCAAGAAATACTTTCAAAATGTCACAATAAAGGCACTAAATGTTAGTTTAAAGATTCGGGGACAAACTTTATGACAGTAACGTAACATACAGTGAAGAAGGGCTCTGAAAGTAGTGGCAGGTGCCCAGTAGCTTTTACAGAAAATTGGGGCAAGAATGTTAACATTTCAGTGTGTGCAAAAAAGCTTGCTTACGAAACCAAGGACTTGCCCAAGGGGGGGCACCCCCAGGGCAGCGCAATAATTCAGAGGAAGGGAATCAGTTTTTTTAAATGCAAAGTTTCTCACTTTCCATCATAGAAATTTAGCCAACAACATTTGAGAGGCTCTCTTTAATCTGTTAATTAGACATCTCGAGAATCCATAAAACGGATGCCTTTTCTGCGAGTAAAGATTTGTGTCCAATTTCTGTTTTTCCAAATGGGTACAGGAGAGCAGGCAAATGTTTAAATAAAATATTTGAATATCAGGTTGAAAGCGAAGTGATGTACTTCAAGACAGAATTGGGAAGAGATGTGCTTTGAAGTGCAAGAGTGATGTTTGAGGCACAATTCAAACCTATAAACACATTGTATCCGGTTTGCGGCCATTCAATAACCATAACTTGCATTATTTCTTTACAGTGTATATATACTGTATAGGCCAACAACCAACTGAGCCATTCAGACTTAAAGCACCAATCATTCATCTATCATGTCTATCCAATCAACTAAGCCACCTGCATGTACTCAACCACCTACATGCAGTCATGCACTCTAGCAATATTCACCCCCAGACAACAAGCTCCAAATTATTGAAATCAAGGCAATGACACATGTATATATGCATCAAGATTCTTAATTGTAATCACGAAAATCAGTTCACATTTTCCAAAAAAAGACTAGATTCAATTAGAATCCTCAAGAATTTACAAGAATCTACGATTTCTACAACTTAGCTACAGACCCCAGAAGACAAAAATCAATAAGAATAGAAGAGAAATTCACATTTCATGTGTGACCGAAGATTTTGAACCAAAAAAAAAAGATGGGAAGAATATCAGAGAAACACAAGAGTACCAAGAGTACTGAGTTTCACAGAGATACATCAAAGATTGGTTTTTTGGTAAAAAGGGTTCGTTGCAAAGAATTGAGATCAGTCACCCTGATATACCTACATGTAGGCCTATACAATACATAGACCTATAATAGCTAGCTGTAAGCCTATCTAAGGAAAAGGGATTTTAAATTTACAGATGTGGAGGTGTCATGCCATATAGATTAGGGTGGCCTAAAAAAAGACCAATTTCTGAAATTCATATCGCATACCCCTTCATTTTATGCGAAATGGTAAAATAAGCACTCTGTTAAAATTTTAGAAAGATCCTTCGAGTCTAAGTGGTCCCCCAAAGCCACTCGGTTTCAGGCCAAAATTTACAAATAATTCATTTTTGCGTAATCGCGGTTATAAATATCTTGCTTATTATTGGACATACAATGACAATATTTATACCATTGATCTCAGGAGAAAATTAGCTTCAATTTGAGTACCAGGAAGCTATATCTATGATAACTTTGAAGCTGGCAGGATTTGAGAAATCTCAAAATTTCATGTTGTCAAGCCAAATCCCTGAAATTGTTAGTTTATATTGTCAAATTTAGCTGAATTAAAATTCCTACTAAGAATAAAGTACATAAGGAAGAATTTCCCGTTGAAAGTGAGAATATTGACAGGTTTTCATGGTGTTATAGCCTTGCTGCAGAGACACACAAATCTACACTGTATATATGGCAATTAAATATAAATTTTTTACACATTGCCATTTTCAGATGCCACCTAATTTCAATGAAGGCTGTATTTTATGATCCTGAAAGCCAATTCCACACTAAGGATCATACTTTTAAGTCTTAGAGCCATCTAATCTTCACATCTTAAAATTTCACAACACCATTAAAATACATTGGGTGCACAGTCGTTTGTGGCAGAAAATAATCAAGTTGGCATTCACTTTAAAGTTCTCTTTCTCACAAATCCAGCCAAACTATTAATAATTTTATGCACCCTAAGCATTAACGTCTAGATGCTGCATCTCTTCTTCAAATTTATACTCACCATCTTTGTAAATATAGGCCATTATGATCTTACTGGCAATTTGAGGAAAAAACATATTGTGCGGTCCCTGCCGCTCCTAGTAAGCTTGGTGCAGTAATGCAGGATGTAAAGCCCTATCACCAAACACATGACAGACAATGCACCCTGATGATTATTTTCTGCCCCTCATTTTTCAAAACATCATATGCTTTCGTTGTATTATTCCCTTGTACCATACTTGAAGCTCTGTAACTTTTTTCCAAAAAATTCGAAAATCTAAGATTGGCTTACAGCTTTGAAGTTTTTTGAGATGTGCCTTATTTTGGTCATTCATTGTTATGCATTATATTTTGAATTTTAAATATCGTAGAAGTATGCCTTATTTTAAAGTAGGATTCAATTTTGCAAAATTTGAAAGTTCAGATGAATTATTTCAGCGGTTTAGCTTTACAACATGAAATTTTGAGTTTTCTAAAATCCGGCAAGCTCAAATGTCATTGTAAGTATAGCTTCCTGGTACTCAAATTGAAGCTAATTTTCTCCTGAGATCAATGGTATAAATATTATCATTGTATGTCGAATAATAAACGAGATATTTATAACCGCGATTACGCAAAAGGACATTTTTCAAAAATATTGGGCAGAAACTGAGTGGCTTTGGGGGACCACTTAGACTTGAAGGATCTTTCTTAAATTTTAACAGCGTGTTTATTTTACCATCTCACAGAAAATGAAGGGGTATGCGATATGAATTTAAGAATTTTTTTTTTTCGGCCACCCTAATATAGATGTATGATTGCTTGTGAATCAATCAATCAGTCAATCTATCTATACCTAGATCTACATATCTGTCTATCTATCCTTCATTGTATATCTTTCTGTCTATCAATTTAACCCTAGTGATATAATATAAGAAGATAAAGAAGAAGAAGAACAACAACAAACCGAAAATTCCCTGTTATCAGTGACTGTCACCATCACCCTCAATAGACCAATCCTGTGAGCATAAGAAAATTAGACAAGTCTTTAGCTGACACATTCGCTGATGTGGCAATGAGCAAATGATGGATGGGCAACTTCCAATAGGAGATCTTTAAAAGTGATGTCTGAAGAACTATCTGTCACAATGATAACAATGGTAATCCGATTGTCTTGTCTCCATGATGATAATTTGATATCCTAACAATTCTTGGTTACAATACTTTGTTACAATACTTTTCTCTCTGTAGAAGTATCGTTGTCACAATAATGTGTTAACAAAGAAAAGGTAACATCTTTACTTTTTTCTTTAATTGGCATAGGTCTATAGTTGTTTATCTTTATAAATACTTCAGATTTCTTTCATATATTAGTCATCATGTAAATGTTGGTCCGAGGTTTCAAGTCCTGTAAATACGCTAATTAGAATAGGAAGCTGCACAGATTGCAGACAACTTTTTACAATGTGGCCTTGGTGTTCATCCCTGTCACGAAGATGGGTGAGTTTGCAGGTGTCTGGTCAGGCCATATATATCGGAGACAAGACTTCAGGGAGACAAGGAATTATATAATTTTGTTTTGTACGGGTGAACTCAAAAACTCCAGTTCATTACATTATTGGCTCTCATTTGCTTTAATTCTCTATCATTTACTTCAATTTGGCATCATTTGCTTTCATTTGCTTTAATTGCCTCTAATACAAATGTCCTCCTCATACCACATTGTCCATATCTCCCCATTTAATTAGACTTGGAACAAGATTACATTTCCTGATTTTGTAGAATAGCTCTTGAATTGCAAATGATGAACTACTGATTCCAAGTCTAATACTCAGAATGCTTGCACTATCTTTCTCCTGTGTCATTGCTTAAATTTAGCTACTCTTGATGAAATGATTCAGATTGCTAGAGCATGGAACGTCACTAAAATTCAACTGAAAAACCTGATTATCTCATATACCTAATCACACTATATCACATTGCTACAGAGCTGACAAAGAGCATGTTAATTGCTGTTATGAATCTTACAGAGAATTATGAAGTGCAATTATGAAGCAACTTATGAAGCTTCCTTTATCATGCTAAGTATTCTAAATGCTTGGGAGAAAAAAAGACCAAATTTTATATTTTGAAATAAACCCCATGGGCCAATGCCTTATCATGTTTTACACTTTACATGATTGATATAAGAATTTGGGGCAGAAAAGTGATCTACAGTGAGCTGGATTTATTTTAAGCCCTTCTTTCCCATCAAGTACTTACATATTATTTAAATTATTGGTAATAGGCAATACTTTTCTGTAGATTGCTAAAGTGTGTCTATTCATTACCAAAACAATTTAGTTCTGTATCATAATATATTAAGATTAGGATTTTCTTCTAATATTGACATATTTCATAGCCTACACCCACAATCAATGTCTAACATTTTTCATTTTCATGGTTTTTCCCCCAACGTTTAAATATTTTCAAAATTAATGACTTAAGTGTGTAGGTGTTGATGTGAGTACATTATCTGTCACTTGAGACAAATTGCCAACATGCCAGATTCTATTTGAAGCAAGCCATCATGTAACTTTTTAGCTGACATTAAAAACATCCATTAAAAAAAAAATTTCTGACGTAGATTGTGAATATGACAGCTTCCTATTCTTTATTCAATGTGTCTATAATGATAACAGTGGTCCCCATTTTATAAGACAACCCCTTCCAAATGGAAATTTGTAGTTAGAGTGTTGAGCCTCACTGTGTTCCATTTGCTTGGTAATTTTGCAACATCGATATAACCTCATGACAGTAGCCTACTCATGTTTTTTTTTCTGGAACAAGCGGATAATTTTCCTGGTTATATAACAGAGAGGCCTTTCAAAATTTACAGAGAATGTTGAGAACCTGATATGACTCCATGCCAAGTTTGGCATGCTGTGATAACAGCGACAGTTATCTTTAAATTCCCTATCAAAGATGATGGTGAGCACTGAAAGGGTACTGGTAAGGCTCGAACACTAAGTCTTAACAGGCTTGTAATAGACCTTTGTGTTGATAAATTTACTTGGAAAAAAGTTGCGGTCTCCCAGTGACACCAATTTAGCAATGACTGGGAGACCAAATCTGTCCACTGTGGGACAGTGTAAGCAAGTGTGGTAAGTTGAGCCTTGTGTAGCCTTTTAATGTAAGCAGTCAAGTTCATTGAACCACTAGACCAATGTACCGCACCATCATGATCGTCACCCAGGCATCCAAGAAGCATATAGAAGACCCAGAAATCTGGCAGTGACAATGCTATGTTGTTGTTGGAAGTAATATAGAGATCTGTTCAAATGCAATATCGAGGTCAGAGGAAGGGAGGCCCCAGCAAAATCCCATATCAGGGAGCCAAGAAAAAAGGCCTAAGAAATATCCAGGTCAATTCTTCTGTCAGACCTAATATATAAAGAGTAATAGAGCTAAGAAGTCTGTATACTTCTCAGGACTTCATAAGACTTCATAGGGCCAATAAGAGTCCTTAAGCAATTTCACACTGAACCTAAAAAGATATTTTGTAGAGATTTCACAAGGTTGTCAGTCTATGAATGGCCTTTAGCATGAAATCACAATCTTGAACATTTCGCAGATAAATGTATACTTTATTTTGAGTGACAAATCTTCATAAAACAATGTCATAAAATTGGGGAAGGGTCTATGCTTGGTAGGTAAAAGATCTTAAATTACAGGGGTAAATGAGTAACATGTAATGGACCCCTATCCCTCTCATTCCATCAAACAACCCTAGAACTTGCCATAAGAATTTAGAGATGACAAAAATTATTTGACAATTATTTCAACCCAGCAGATCGAACCTTCAAAGAAGTGAAGATTCCATCTAACCTACATAAAGTTTCTACAGTGCATTAGCCACTGCCAGCCCAAGACTTGGCAACAGCAAGGCAACGAAGAAGAAAGCACAGAAGATTGTATGAGGCTCAATTCCAATCAGGGACATCTACATTACAAATTTGCAGAGTGAGTACTTCCCATCTGAATATTCATTGCCTAGAATCAAGGGAGTTGTGCAAGGACGGAACTATAGAATTAGAATGGTGGCCAGTCAAGCAAAAGAGACACGTTTACAAACATGGCTAAGGAGACAATGAGTTCAATGCAGTGATATTCCAGTAATATAAGAAATATTCAATGATTTAAAGGCGCTAAATATGATTACGGGAAGGAAAATTGGGAAGCAAGTTCTGAATCTACATCCAAAAGACAGATGGATGATTGGTGTTTTATTTCCTGTGCTTATGAACTTCGCAGGTTGTTTATGAATGGAGGAGGCCACCCTAGTGAAGCGAATAATTCGGACTGCTCTTCAATATGTTTTCAAGTGATCAGACAAAATTTCATGCAAAAAAAAAGTACATAAACATCAATGAGTCCTCTCTGCAAAGATACACAAAGGAGTAAACACTAGCCAGCTGGGCCACATGTGGAGGAGATTTGAGGGCTGCATTAGCACAGCTCTTCTCCTTGAGTAACAGGAGAGACCTCTCTGGATAATCTCAGTGAAGCTGCAGAGATTTCCTTTAATATCTCCTCATAACTCTCTTGGTAGACGAGGCGCTGCTCCAAAGAAGAAGGTTAATAGACAGATTGTAAATATGAAGGTGGCTGGTCGGTGGGGCAGGTTGGCAGGGCAGGTTTATTGGTGGGCAGAGAGAAGGAAGAATATGAACTCTCAATCCAAGCAGCATTAGAGCTCCATGTAAAAGTTATATAGACGTGAGCACTGGGTAGGTGTAGTACAAATTGTTCACTGCAAGTGCTACTAATTCAGGTAAGTTCTTGCCACTGGTTGATATATAAGACAATGTAAGTAATGATCCTGACAGTCGAAGGTCAGGTGAGGAGCATCAACAACATGTTACAAATCAGGGTGGGATTGTTACTTTCTCCACAAAGACACTAATAGAAATTGATTTCAAGTTAATTTCGTATCCAACTGACATCCAATAAGAACGACAGCAATTTTTTTTTTAACTGAAAATAAGAAATGTAGTCTGGACTGTCTAATACAAAATAAGCAGACGTGCACTCTTTTAAACAGAACTTGGTCAAATGACCCATAATGTTTTTTGTATATATTACCCCCGTACATTTTACATGGAGTGCAATAAATGATATATATAATAGTCTATATGGTTGTGTACACCTAGCAAAGGAAGAAACTAGCAAAGTAGTTACTCATCTGCAAGCTGCCAACAATAGCAGTTTTCCGAAGTTGTTTCATCTGGCTATAAATGTCCCTCAAGCTTTCTAAGAACCCACTGTTGGCCACCATTTCCACCCAACCCTTCCTTCCTGAGCTTTATGGACATTGACCCAGCTTACATCTGGACCCTTGACCTATTTAGAGGTTTTGTGACCTCATTCTGACCTAATTCTGTTCAACCTTGACCCTGTCATATTTGTGTGTAGAGACCTGGCTTTTTCTTTGGAGAATGGTATTTTCCTTACACGAGCCAGGAGACCATGACCTTATCTTGTGCCAACATTGCATCTAACCTCATTATACATTACGGTTCCTTGTCTTTGCCTGACCCTATGATATCAGTCTAAAACCCCAAGTTCCACTTCTCATGAAATTTAATGTAGCATTTTATAAAACTGCCCTGATATTCCCCAGACTTGAACTGTTTTCTGCTGTTCCCTCAAGTTGTTTAATCAATGACCTAGTAACAAGTACTACCTCCTGGATATGTTGACAACACTTCACCTTCCATTTGCGGCTATAAAAGGACACTTGAGAATTCTATGAACCACAAAGTCATTAGACAAGTAGATGCGCTCCAGTGGCAGTTCTAGGTGGTGGGGTGGCATGTGTTTTTGGAAGCCTGTTTGTACTGTTCAGCATTCCACAATACTGCTTGGTAGTGCAATGGCTTGCAAGATTGTCTGATTCTTAATAGAATGCAGGTTGAAATTTGAAACCCAGCTCTGCTCATATCTTGAGACTTTGGGTCTCCCAATTTTGAACAAGAAACACAAATGTAATTATTGGATTATTAAGATTCTTTAATATAATTTCTGCAGCTTTCATCAAACCATAGAAATGAAGAAATGTTTTTCTCCTTGTGAAGGATCTTCTAGCACCAATCCCAGTTTGAGCTTTAAGAGTTTTAATTGGGTACTCTTATGAAAATACTTACAATGTCCAACATGTATGCTCAATTAAACTTTATTAAACTCATGTGACTTAATTTGAACTTGAAGGGAGAAGGAAGCATAAAGTTTTCTGGATCATCACTTTGTGTTAGCAGAGGAGGAGTGGGAGTCAATAGTGCATACACAAGCGCAGGGATGCCCTGTCAGGCAACATTAAAGCCTTTGAAGGCACACACCACAACATCAAGTGAAGACATCATCAAGAGCTACATCAAGAGTGGTAACAGAGAAGGGTTACATAAACTTACATCATAGGTTAAGGATAGTGGTGACATCAATTCAGGGTAGCACAGGTTAACTAATATAAAGGTGATTGCAGAGTAGTTTTTCAAGGCTTGGGACGCCATAACGATAAGGAAGCCAGTGTGGGTTACTGTGTTGACAGTTTCAATCTCCTCCACCTAATTTCTGTGTCCTCCACCTGTCCTTATTAGCTTGCAAGTACATAAATACAGGAAGTAAAGCCAAAATCAGCCATCCATCTCAATGAACTTATCGCAACCCATTTCCCTCTACCTGTATAGCTCTGTGGGGTGTAATTATTTTAGCAAACTGGACTTCGGCAAAGTTGTTTTTGGGGGAAGAAAAAAAGATCAATGGCAGCGGCATGATGTTCAAATGAGCCGTGTAATAGCTCCCTGACCACCTATGCCAGGACTGACGCTACCAGTGATACTGTCCTATGATGCCACCCCACTTTTCCACCCAAAATGGATGCGGACATGGATGCCCAGCAGATTTCTCTGATTGTTCGTGTTGCCCCAGGGTCCTTCTCTTGGCCCCCTATCTCCCTTGAAATAGGAACTGGGGAACATCATTCAACTGCCTGCTGTTGCTCTTCTAATGCTGAAATACTACAATACTTTTAATTGTTGGCTTCGAGGTATAAGAACTATTTTTTGTCTTCAACTTTTTGTTGAAAGCAGAGGTTTCAGGGGATGGTTCAGGAACTTGTTTGAGGACCACATCAATGCTAAAGACCTAAATGTAATTGCTGTGGGCTGTGATACAAAAAGTTCAGGCATCGTTCCTTTATGACAATTTGTGATTATGCCATTTGCTTGGATTTGTGAACAGTAGTTCATGCATAGAAAAAATCACAACAATCTAATTTTAAAATTGTCACATGAAAAAATGTACTTAATGATGACATCCTTACCAAAGCCTGGAACAAAATCAAGGACCTGAAATCAAACCCAGAACCAGAAATGCAGACATGGTAGGCCCGTAACCATCAGATGAAAGATTAGCTTTTTTAAGTATCAACTCTGCCTCTACTTTTACACACAGTTACCGGCCCACTCCATATTGTACGACTTAACTTGAATTGACATCCACAGGACTCCCTGCAGTGGGCAGGAACTTCCAATGGGGAAGGCATTCCTCAAGGACTCCCTGTGTGGGCTGCCTCTGTTGCCACATACAATCACTGCAGCAATGGGAAATTTTACTGTAAAATTACCGTTCCATCAAATTTACAGTTTAACATCAGTGGCCAAACCTACTAGAATGTGCCTATGATTATAATAGCCCAAGTAGATTGTACTAACTTTGATTTGTTGAAGTAAGAGATTGATCACTGGCACAGAATTTGGAAGCTCACTTGAGGAACAAAATGACAGAAACATATTATCTACTTCATGAAATATATATCTGTAAAGGCAGTGTAACGTGTTGACACACTCAAACTGCTGTCTTTGTCTCTCATTAATCAAAGCCCTTGTGAGCAACACAAACTTGCCATGCAGACAGCACTTACACATAAGCATAGTAACCTGCAGTATTTTTATGTTCAATTGCTTGTTGGGTTTTTATTTTTCAAACAACAACAAAATCTCAGCGCAGCAACTACAAACCATCTTGATTCTTTGAGCACCGAAGCATCAATATCTACAGTATCTCCTCTTCCCCAACCACCAAAAAAATCATGTCTGTCTCCCTCTTAATTCACCACTTAAACCATCTCCCCCAACCCCATAAGCACATCTGAGCCAGCATCACCACCAGAATACATTACACTCAATTAAACCAGCAGTCAGACATGACAAGTGCTTTGTTCCATTCCTTCAGACAGTCATATCATTGCCTGATCAATAGTAGGGTGGCCCAAAAAGCAAAATTTTTGATTTTCTATTCGCATACCCCCTCATTTTAGGAGAAATTGTGAAAAAAGCACCCTGTAAAAATTTCAAGAAAATCGGTTAAGTCTTAGTGGTCTCTCAAGCCCCCTCCATTCTTAGCAAAAAGGAAAATTTCAACCATTTTCGCAAATACGCGGTTCCTCATAACTTAGTCAATTTGTACAGTACTGCATTTTCAATGCCATGGTTGGATAGGGCTTAAAAAGAGCTTCAATTTGCATACCAACATTATTGGTCTAAGATAATATCTCAACTCCCATGGTCTCTTCAGTTTACACTTTTAGTGAATGAAATTGTTGCTGAACGACCGATCCTGATAAAAGCCAGGCTTTTATTTTTTTTCGCTGTAAATTGCTGTGATTCTTATTTTCCCAGTTCCAGAATGAACAAATATTTAAAAAAAAAAGATTTTTGACCATGGGAATGCCCGGTTTATGAGTGATGAAATTTTATGTTGAAGTTTGTCGCAAACTCATAAAATAGCAGGGGGGAATTCGAGTATTTCAAATTCATATCTTAATCCAAATTTATTACAGGGCACCATGATGGGTACCACTTGAAAGACAATATTCTTATGTTTCACATGATATAAATTATGTTGTCCTATATTTAACTCTTATGAAGTTAAACTATGAAATGCAACAGCCCCTCTCCGATGTTTTCAGCACTTTTGACAAAATCTAACATTAAAACTTTACAGCTCATAAAGCGGGTTTCTCCATGGTAAAAAAAAAGTTTTATGTTTTATCGGGTCATCCTGCCTTTTGGAGAATAAGAACAAGTGAATTGACAGTGAAATTTAATGGAAATCTTTTCTTGAACAGGTTTAGTCATTCAGTAAACACTTTCGCACATTAGCACTGTCAGCTGAAGAGTCCATGGGAGTCAAGATATCATCTTAGACCATTAATGTTGGTATGCAAATTGAAGCTAATTTTGATACCTTTCCAACCATGGCAATAAGAATGTTGTTCATTAAAAATTCACAAAGTTGTGGCTAACCGCGTATTGGCGAAAATGGTTGAAATGTTTCTTTTTCGTGAGAATTGAGGGGCCTTGAGAGACCACTTAGACTTGACTGATTTTCATGAAATTTTAACAAGGTGCTTTTTTTCACCATTTCTCCTAAAATGAGGGGGTATGCGA
Source organism: Platynereis dumerilii (assembly GCA_026936325.1). Classification (NCBI taxonomy): domain Eukaryota; kingdom Metazoa; phylum Annelida; class Polychaeta; order Phyllodocida; family Nereididae; genus Platynereis; species Platynereis dumerilii. The sequence goes on from JAPTHN010000069.1 coordinate 1,886,132, forward strand.
TGTGAATTTCAGAAAAAAAAATTTTCCTGTACATTTTTAGGCCACCCTAATCAATAGTGTGTTCAAGATTGTATCAGAACTCCAGGGCCCTACTCTAAACTGATTGTTTGGCCAGATATATCAAGAAAGTGATTTTGTGGCAGTCTGGGTTCTGGTGCCTTCTTGCAAATCTTGGATGGAAAAGCAAAAAGAGAAGAATAGTAAGATATTTGGATCATTTTCAACATAAAAGATTAGATCTATTTATCTTTGAGGTCACAAATTGATCAATTTTCTTGTCACAATGACAGGATGATAGGCATCCCATAGGGTTGAAGTATTGAGCCTTTCCCTTCCAAAAAGTATTCTAAGACAAAAAAAATTCTATCAAATTTCTCATTTTCGTCAATTAATGTTATTTCTATGTCAAAATTTATACTTGGATACATCCCCATAACTGATTTAGACTATTAGCGCTTAAACCATGCTTTGACCTACTCAATATACTAAATCTGTGACCTGCGTTGATTCTAGATCCAAATTGATCCAGATTTGTATACAACAGGGGTTGTTAATTTAAATAAAACATTTTAAAGCTAGATAGGTGGATATTGGTAAGTGCTGCCTCCCAGCTAAGTTCTTTCCACTCACAAGGGTTGATAGTAGAAATTACAGCATGAAAAAGGAAGTAAATGTTACAGATTAACCCCATACATTGGATCTTTTAATAGCCAAATATCAAGACATAGTCTTATGGACAAAATAGACTAGAGTTTCCACTGCTTTGTGTGAGTGATTGTGTAAGAGTGTGGCCGCTGATTTAATCTCCCCATTTCTCAATAGAATTATGCCATACAAAAATGTAATCGTTCTGCCTTCAAATTGACATTGATGTGTATGCTTAAAACCATCCAGGAACCCAAATTGTTCACCGTCTATTATTATTCTCTTGAAAGTCTTGATACAATTTTCTAAGTACAATTCTCTTGATACAATATGGCAAATTGCTCTTTGATTTATGTATTAAGTAATGACCAGCCTTGACATTGTTAAAGGACAATAGCTATATCATTCCCACTGTGACAGAGGAGGAGTCCTGGGGGCACAGCCTTGTTCGATATTGTAATACACAATGTACTGACCTTGCCCTTGTCCGCTTTAGCTCACCTCCACCCTTCATACTCCCCTGTCTCTCTTCTTTTCCCTCTCTGCCACCTCTCTTACAAAGTCAAACAATGCAGGATGCCCAGAACATTTCAATGTCTTTGTATATTTCCAACAAGTCATCCTTTATGTCATTTTTGACGATCATTCCAAAATAATAACTGAATTTCATCCATAGCGAAACCTGGACTATGACTTGCTTTTTCCAACCTCACCCCAAGTGTCTGTTCCCCATATCTGCAACCCCTCAAATTCACTTTTCCCTGAAGGTCAATTTCCCCTTGCCCAAGAGGTCAAATGCCTTTCCCCAAAAGGACCACACTGCCTTTCCGCTACCCAATGTTATCCACCTCTAATGACCGATATGCCCATCATCCTGCTGCGGCACCTTTCTATGAACTGTTTCAGAACAAACAGTCCACCATGTCACCCCCACAATATAAAGCACCCTCCTATCTCTGCAGTGACAAAATCCAGAAGGGCAAACCAAGTCCAGTGACACAGGGTAATTACTCAAAGCCCAAGAGGCAATTCCAGTACTTCCATCGCGATTCAATTTCATAAATGACCTCAGACAACATCACAACTGGAACACCATCTCATGGATACAGCCCCACAGGCGCCATCTGGGGGTAAATAACAACATCAATAGTGTGCAGGCAAGAAATGGCCAGATTTGATACAAGAAATGCCACTATCTGATACTCAGATAAACATAAGTGGAAATACAGCATGAATTGTGACCATTTCTGAATAATCCCAAAGTTAAAGTCTGAGACATGCTTCATTTTAAAGGGAAGTTGCTGAGGTCAGCTAACAGTCTATCAAGCAGTCGTAAGGTGAATTGTAACCCAAAGTATGTATTGACACAGTAAGATCTGAAAAGCAGTTGTCTGCCACCAAGAATTTTTTTGCGTTTTCAAATTCTGGTGAATCCAGAAAGTCTGCAACCAGAACCCTGACAATACGACTGTCCAGTAAATAATAAGACCACTTCTCTAAGTCTCCTTTGCAGTCTCAATGTCTCATATATGCCCCCACTGTCTCCTACAGCTTCGGTCAGTTTGAAAGGTCCCAGGACTGGAGATATGGCATAAGTGCCCCAGGGGAGTATCATAAGAGAAAGCCATTTTAGAAATAATGGAGGGGGAGGGGTATTTCTCAGTTTGGGATTCCGTGTCTTTCCTGTAATACAATTCCCATAAACATGTCTCTTATCACAGTCCCCCAAAAAGCTTTGGCTGTAGCTGTATGGAGTCAGACAGGGAGGTCAAGTTTCTCTTATTTATGTAACTTTAGTCTTTTTTTATCCTTCTTTTTCTTGTAATATTTTGCCATATTATTGGCTACTCTTTAACCTATTCAAGCGATTTGTTGTCTTTTTACTCTTCTTCTATCCATCTGATTCCTTTTTCTTGTTCTTTGTATTCTTAGTATAAAAATAATTGAATACTTTAGGCATATTCTTATTGTTGAAAAGTTTATCCCTGCAAAGCGCCATTATTTGGCTTCCTTCTGTCTTTTTCGTTGTCTCTCAATGGTTTTTGGGTCCTTGGAATTCATTCCAAGACCATTGTCGTCAGCTTCATTTCCTGTGAACAGGCAAAGTTGGTGTACACACAAAAACATTTCACAGACAGAATGACAACCCCAACAGATGTGCCCTTGTGATCAAGATGGTGCTTATGCACCCCTGGCTACAATATTGTGTTTATCAGTGCTCAAAATTTCTTCTATTAAACATACTTCTTCTAAGCTGTCAGCACTTCACACAAAAACTGGTTTCTGTATACACACCAAAAGTTGGACTGTGCTGCCCTCTTGTGCATAGTCACAATATACTGCTTTCTTATACCTAACTTGATAGATTGTTGGCAGAATATTGAAGAGGCCCAACTTGTTGAAATAGACCAAGGACCCGGTGCATGCATTGCATGCTATTTTCTTAATGTTATCTTGAACATCATTCCTTTTTTTTCTGTTAAGTTTTTTATCTTTCTTCGTCTTTTTGCAGATTGTTTTTCTTTTTCGAAGGGGAGGGGAAGAATAAGAATAAGAATAAGAATAAGAATAAGAATAAATTTTATTTAGGCTCGGTACAATTTAAAACAAAAAACATCAGCTATAAGCTGGTCGCCGAGTAAAAACAAAATAACAAGAAACAATAAAATCAACAAAAATTTTAATAAAATCATCTATGATATACATACGAGCTACATAAGTAGCAATTAGCTTTATGACATTTCCACTGTCTTAAATTAGCAGTAAATTCTAAAATAGTGCTGGAGTTCTTCCATGAATGAGGAATGGAATTCCACAATTTACAACCAGCATATGATAAGGATCGATAACCATACTGCATTGTATTAAACCTTTTGAGACAAACAATATGATTATCGTGCAAGTTGTGACTAGATACTTTTGGCATAGCAAGCCGATTCAAATACTGTGGCGATAAATCATTATAACATTTATACATGAATATAGCAATCTTCTTTAGTCTCCATAAAGTTAAACTATCATAACCTGATCTTTCTAATAACACATCAGCATCAGCAGTGAAATCTGAATCATTTTGTATAAACCTGAGACACCTTACATAAATTTTATCTAATAGTCTAGTCATTGTTAAGGTTGTGAAATGCCACAAAAGTGGACAATATGTAAAACATGAAAATACAAAAGCTTTCATCTATACAGTTCTATCTTGGTCATAGGGAAGTGATGGAAATATCCAAAGACGCTTAAAAGCATTGTCAGAAGGAAAAGTAACTTGGCCAAAACTTCAAGGCTACAAACCATTACTTCTGCACTGGTTACTCCTCAACTCTTCATAGTAAAAATTTCCAAAGGATATCTCTTCAAACACTTTGGTCAGACAGCAAACTAGCGTCACTCTGGTTCAGCATAGATTTAAAGTTTGGTCAAGTAAATAATTAAAAATCCATCCATTGACTATAGGTTGAAAAGACAAGTCACATTCTAGTATAAACCAAGAACCCGGAAGCCTAGAAAGTGCAACCTACAGCCATGGCCGTAGGTTGATTTTGTGTTTTGCCTTACAGTTGTTATGTAATATTATTCCTTTCAGCAATTTTAATCAGAATACCTGTTGCAATGTACAAACTATAATTCTTGAAATTTTGGTGAAGATTGGGCAAGTATTTGCTCTCTTATAATCAGTCACAATGATAGCCCCATAGTGAAGCATAGCAACTAAGCATAAACTAATGGCCATGGCTGCATGTTAGACAGAGGTTCTATCCTGCATCAAGAGTGCACCTCGCCTCAATACCATAATCACGGTCACTCCTATTAAGCCTAAACAGTCAGATTAAAAATATAGGATATAAAGTCTTATCTCCCTCATCCAACCACACTTTCACTCAATATTGCAAGCACCAAATCATGTTGTCATTACCAACAGACATAGCAAGAGTAAGTTTGAATCTGCATCCTTAAGAATGATGAATGGATGATCTGGCTTTACCTCATGTATTTATATACTTTGGAGGCCAACAAAGGCAGGAGGAGGACACAACAATGAGATTAAGAATTATTGAATGTCGAGTGATCGGCGTGAGCACGAATTGAACCTGTGACCCAATAATTTGAATGAACAAAGACAGTCATCAACTGAGCTCTTCCCCTCTCAAGGCCCTCTACAGTCATAATGGACACATGGGTTAATACTATCAAAAACACAGCCACAGCATCCCTGACAAACATATGTTACGACTGCTTTACAGTACTAAGCCAGCTTTGGAAGGCTTCCTTTCATGTTGACAACTGCAAGTTCCAGCAAGAACATCATGCAAACTTTCAATTGGCTAGTGGTGTGAACAATTCCTGCACCTAACACATAAAGAAATTATATCTTTGGGCTGGTCTTAGGGCAGTGAACCACAAATGGCTCCCATGTACACCTAACTGCAGTTTTCTATATAGAAATGGAAATGTTGTTCAATGATGATTCAAATATCACAGTTTGGTATATTTGAAATTTAATAACTATGACATCATTTGCTGGAAGTGTGCTTAAATTAGTGATTTTGGTTTTTCAAACCAGAATTGGTACACTTGACCAGTAGGAAATTGGGACAGAAAGAATCACAGCAATAAGGCAAAGGACGATTAAAAGGGCTATTCAACAAAAGTCCACATAAACCATCAACAGCAGGATGCTAGCTCGAGACAAAGTAATTGGCAGTCTAGTGTGCTACCAACAGGGCTAACCCTCCTTCCCTCATTCACCCATCATGCATCCGTTACTTCTACCATTATAACTGTTCTATTACACTTGTAACAATAATTAACACTACGGTACCACTACTATCTCTACCAGTATACTCTTTTGTATTGCCCACTGGGGTCCTGTTTCCAGACAAACATATTAAGCTAGATGGCCCACAAACACAGAATGTTGGTCTGAGGGCTTCTTTCTCCAGTAATGAGTTTATGAATCATTGACCATGTGCACCCAGGCTAAAAGGCCAGTCTGTTCCTTCAGAATTGACTAGTCCTCAATTGTCAGCACTTGTATGTTCTGTTGGGGTCTCCTTGTCCACACTGTCTGCTGATGTGTGTTATAGTAAGTATTTAGTACTGGTCAATGAGAGAGTAACTGGCTGTCATTGTTAAGTTGTCTTGTGTTTATACTAAACACTGAAAGTATATGTAGTTGTTATGATACATGAATGAAATTTGAGCTCTACAGTCTACACCATGAGTTTAAGAGCTTCAGTATATATATCAATACACTTAGAGGAGAAACAATGCTGCGAAGAATGATGAAACTATCGTTTAACACAATTCCAGGACATCGTGCTGGAGCTGAAATCACACCGGGACCCAGTGACATCCTTACCAACTGAGCTAATCACTCCTGATTTATATATTCTAGACCGCTGCTGCTTTAAAGAAAAAAAAGAGTTATGTGTTTATGCTCTCTAGAGTCACATATTAGAACTATTATGTTTAACTGCGTAATACAATAAAAGGTATTATCAAGTTAGTGAAATTGTAATGGTAGCATCAAAAAGTTGACATCAGGAGAGATTGTCTTCAGAGATAGGACAGTTGGTCTACCATTAAACTTTATCATATTTATAAAGATGTTCCTATTATCATATGCATTACATCCTCAGGATTTTATTGAGACATATTATGTGGTAATTTTCAAATATTCTCCAAGACAGCGAGTGGGAGTTTGAAAGCAAAGTGACAGATATATTTGGTTTTGGCGAATTTTGCTTCGTATTTACAGCAGATTCACTGCAATTAGAAACATTCTGCAGCCAGAAACGCATCAACACATTTCGAGCAATTTCAGCGTTTATTCACAGAATCACGTTTCAACCAAATAACTCAACTGCCACAAAAATTATTCTCTTTATCGTTTGCATAATTAGGATTTTATTCTGTTTATTCCCAATGCACCGTGCTGTTATGAAATTGGTTGGCTAATTTTGAAACAAATTTCGTTCGTATTCTGTCTGATTTCTTGACAAATTCAGGAATAAAGTCATAGTACCATGTTTAAGGACCATGTTTACAACAATTACCACAAATGAATCTTTACGTCAGATTATTCATCCTAAAAATCTGAGTTTGAATCCACAATAGTACTAACGTCTGTGCGGGACTTTGTTAGATGGATGGGTGATTGGCGCATTATGTCTTTCAAAGGCAGTGTTCCACATCAGTGCAACAAATATAATTATACAGCTCACATAACGCATAATAAATATATCAACACATCTTCAGAACCTTACCAACTTCAAGATGATGGATGCACACTTGAGCACATCAGTAGGGGAGACCGGGGCTGGTTGTCACAGGGGCAGGTTGTCACACTTTTTATTGCACTAAACTATAGAGTCACACAGCTCAATCAATCATTGTTTATTGCTTTTATAACCCACTGGAGTCTTTTTGAAAAATCTAGACCCCTGGAAGGGAGTCTGGTAGGCACACGGTCTGTTAAAAATTTCCTATCACAAAAAGTAATTTTTTACCTTCAACTTGCATGCAATGCTAGTCTTTATCAAATAGTTGTTGAAAAAGGTACAGTTAATACACTTACCATATAAACATTTCTTTAAATCATCATTACAACAAATAGTGAAAATTTTGATAACAACGGCCTTGGTCACCCGTTTTTGGAATTTTCATCAATCGGGGCAGGTTGTCACAAAAAGGCGGGGCAGGTTGTCACACTTTTTGGAGCTGGTTGTTACATATTAGGACCAGGCTTTTAAACCAAAAAAACTAACACAAATATAAATTTGTGCTTTATACATGCTATTGATGACTGAAGATGTATGCAGATATTGCATTGTGTTTAAATAAATCGATTTCAAATTTATATGTAAAATTTTCAAAAAAAATCGTAAAAATCCTACTCCGGATCAGAATGCTTTCCTGCTGATTGGTAAGCCTTCTTTTGTGGCACCCTTGTACACAGTAACTTGTCTGTTAAGGTCTTCACTGGGCAAGTAAAGGATTCCTCATATGTCCAAAATAACTTTTCTTGGTCAATATCTGCCCTGCAGAGTTCCACTTTCTGCATTCGAGCTCATAACCGAAAGTGTGACAACCTGCCCCGAGAGTGTGACAACCTGCCCCAAAAATGTGACAACCTGCCCCGAATTCTGAATTTTAAAAAATGTCCAATAGGACATCAAGATTTCGAATGATATTGGTATATATTCACCAGATAGGTTTAAGTCACTCCTCTTTTGCCATTCATACCGAATAGCAGTGCTCCTGCATGCTTTATATAGAAATAGTAGCATGTTTAAGTTTTACGCACTGTGACAACCTGCCCCTGTGACAACCAGCCCCGGTCTCCCCTACAAACGAGTTTCATGCACATGCTTGCAACAAGACATCACGAGTAAACAAAGTGTGAATAATATATAGGACATAGGCAGTGTCAACACCCAGGCCAGTCTGACAGCTTTTTGCAGGCGACAATCGGCACTGGGCGATGATAGGGCTGTGAGCGATAATAGGGGGCACAGAGAGCATCCTTCATAGGCAAGGGAGATGCACGCCTGTTTGCAAAGCCATAAACACCAGAGAGACAGCCAAAAAGAAACCAATTATCGCTTGGTTTGTTCTGTACTGTGTACCGTGTAACATGAATTGTGTAATATGCACTGCAACTTGCAGTGTTCTGACTTGTGCTAAACAAAATCCCCACAGCTGCGCAATAGACATTTTTCACTGTCTATTTCTTTGTCATTGTTAGACGTTTCATCAAAAAAAAAAAGGTAAATTAACATGGATGGTGCAGTTATCTTGAGACCAGCCATTGGCACTCATAAGGGCTGCTTAAATGAGGGAGAAAAGGTGGAATCCACAACATGCATGCAACACATCTACTCCATAAATGGGATAGAATTTTTTTAAATTTTAAATCAGAACAACATCCGTTTGCTCTTCATGTCCACTAAAAATGTGTCCCTTCACCTTAAGTGGTATGCCACCCATCAGTTAATGCCACCAACCATATTCAAAGGCTGATTGAACCAGCAGTGAAAAGGTTTTGTTCCAGCCACCAATACCCATAGAATTCACCAACCATTGGGAGGCATGGCTAAAAAAAACCTTCAATGCGTGCAAGAATAAGAAAAGGGTGCTCTTTAGGTGTTCCAAAATGGCACACAAGCCCTTGATGAAATTCCACAGTCCATACAGTGAACATTCTGAAGATGGTGATTGAGTTTGGGAGTATGGGGATATCTGCCAAAATATGGACAGAAGAGATACTGAACGTTCTGTGCAAATATGTGTGCTTCAGGACATCTAAACATATCTACATACAACAAACAATGTCATGTTCTTATCTTGGAATGATATAATAATAATTAGTTATACTAAAATTCTACAGAGTGATCACGGTACAACATTACAAGCAAATGTGAGTCATTGCAAGCAACTGGCATCGCAAGTCAAAAGGAAACGGAGTCACGTAGAAAGAGCATAGTGTAGCTGATGCAATTTATAAATGAGAGTAGCTGGAACACCTCTGTGCTTCTCAAAACTCCAGGGATGGAGATTTATCTAATCATATTGGTTTGTTGTAACAATCTAATAATTACACTGTCGATTACTATATCAATCATCTACCCCAGCCTTTATTGTAACCTTTAATAATATTTTTCAATTTCCGAAGCTATTATATCAGTTAGAAATCTTATTACAAAAGAAATACCAAGCTTGGAGAGTGTGATGATCATTCACTAATAATCAGCGAGTTACCTTCTGGAGATAGAGGTTTCTGTCAGTAAAAGAAATGATAGCATTAGAAAATGTAACAGGTGCTTCTGGTAAATGACACATCATTTAAAGGTCTGAATCAAAATCTAGAAGTCATATTATCAGTTCTAAAAAAAATATTTGGAATTTGAAATTGTCCTTATATGTGTATCTGACATTCTTTGTGCAGTTTGCTTTTTGATATTCATTGATCAGCAAATAGTTCAAAATTTCTCATCATTAGATACCTTACAGAGACAAAGAGATTATATATCTCAGTGATATCAATAATTCTCAGAAATTCACTTTCTAGTTTCTTTGTTCTTCATTTGAAGCATCCACATTAACTGATAGCGTTTACTTGCTGAAGAAAGGAGAAACAACAGAGAACTGCATATGGAGGAAAGTTATAAACCCCATTAGAGCCATAAAGACGGTTTATGTTAGCGCCATCTAACTTCAAAAACGATGTTGAAAATGAGAAAAACGCTCGAGCAAGAGTCATAAGTCACAACAAGTAGGTTCCTAAACCAATAGCAACCATCTTAAATCTGCTTATTATGGTTTACAGACTTGTTTCTTTGAAATTAGAGGCAGTCAGGGATTCTAAAATATTCTATCAAATTCTTAGCTTCTCTGAAGTTTTTATCTTATTTATTCTACCAATAATCAAAATCAGCAGCACAACTTGCCCAAAACTGACTAATGGTCCTGCACTTCAGTTCCAAAACTGGAGTTTTGACTTCTTGTATTGGCAAATTTGATTATCACAAGGATCGATCATTTCACTCATTACTGTGAGAAAATAGGTTATGTTAGATGATTCTGCATACAGGCAATGACAATTTCCGAAGAAAAATGTGGCTGTTGGTCAGACTTGAACGCATGTATGAACTATACCTAAAGTGCTACACTTCAAAACAAGTTCTTGGTCGTCATATTAAGTGATTGATGAGAAGAAAAAGTGCTGACCTATGGAAGCTCTCAGTTCAGCAACTTCAGTTCCCACATTAGGTGTGGCTTGCAAAAGACAGTGCAATACCAGTGTTCACCTGCATTGTGTGTTTGCTATGTGGCACATCACTGCAACCTATGTCAAACATTTTCTTAAACAAATATCATATTTCAGACAGACCGAAACTGACCATTATCTGGGCACATCCAGTGGAGTATCCCTTCCACATAGTTATTCATTAAAGAAACACCCTAAAGATTAGGTTGCAGACCTATAGGCTTGACAGTTGACATCCATCTAAGACACAATAATATTACTCTCCTTTCTCTTTGCTTATTTGCATGCTCTTACTTTGCAACTTGATGTAATGGAAAACAACTAGTCATATTAATCATATCAAAGGAGCAGTCAATATGTAATTGACTCCCACAACAGATGCCATCCAGGAATCCAGTAGGAATCCAGCTGGTATCCATGAGGGATCCTCTAGGAATCATCTTAGAATCCACTAGGAGTCCATGCACAGCACGAGTGCATTACAAGGCCATGAGCAGAAAAGCATCAATTCATGCCCAGAATACCTACTGGATGATAAAAGTCCATGGTTGCCAGCCGCCAGGGTCTATCAGTTGGTCTAGATGGCCACAACACTTGATGATCCTTCTCAGGCTGGCTGTGGCCATATGGCTTTCTATCCACCAGTCCAATTGGTGTCTTGTGAAATGACTTAGCATGGGCATTATTTTGAAGTGTACCTTGCAATGTGGCACCTTGCATCAGTGCCTCAGCGTCATCACACTGCCTAAGGTGTGAGTGAGTCTGTTGTCTGGGCAGCCATAGATGGCCAGAGGTGTGCTCTACTACTCCCTTTCATAAATAGCATCAGCTAACTTTGTTATATCTACGTGACACTGCCTCCAAGTAGCTCATGACGCTTCTATCATGCATTTCATGCATTTATAACATATTTTCTCTTGGCTGTCTTGCTTCAACTGCAAGACTTATAGGAGGTCCTTCCTACTGCTTAAAACATATGACTGTAGAATATGTAGACATAGGCCTATTTTTATTGATGTGGTTTTTTCTAAATGGCTAAAATTATCATTTGAACAGTGCTCTGAGGAGAGAATTTCTTCAGCAATGTTTTGACTTCCATTGTCCCAATTAATTGGCATGTTCTTGAATCATTAAGAAGGCCTAATGTTTATATAACAGGCATGCTGTCAACCTATAGTCCTTTATTGGCCACTATGAACATTGAGCAACCTTTCTGCGAGGTTCATTGTTCAAACTCTTCTGTTCTACTAGTTATATTTTTTTTACTAAATTTTAAGTATCATCACCTAAAAGCAACTTTTCCAAGGTTGCGCATTACAGGATCTACAGTGGTAATCCTATAGTCCTAATCATCCAAAATTCTTCTGTGAAGCCATTTTCAGTCAAAGAAACCACAGGAAAATCAAGACACAGAGCTGCAGAGGAGTAGAGGAATATTTCAGCTTTAGTAGTTTTAGAAGTTTTAATTGAGTAAGCTAGAGTGCATTACATTGAAGACCAGTTCTGGGCCTTTGAGCGGGCCATGTGACCGGAGAATGAGAACTGGTGAGATTTGTTGAGACCTACTCTTGAAGAGATTTCCTGAGAGTGGAACCATCTCAAGACCTCAGGTCATAGGTGGTCTGTGAAGCATGTGACGGAAATCCGGAGTGAAGCAACACCAGGCTTTTGTGGATGTAGCGTTTCCTAGGGTATAAGCAATCAGCATGAATCCTGATTGAATCAGAATAAGAATCAGAGCCAGAGGAGGGGGGAGTGAATGAATAGAGAAAGAAGGAGCAGGAAAAAGAAAGAAGAGGGGGGAGGGCTAATTAGGCAGGTCTCCCCTGAATGCAATCAGGCGCCAAAAGGAACAGCCCCGGGTCTTCAATTGGTCACCCCCTCCTTCCTAAGTTAGGCCTTACTAGGTATCTGCCCTCCACAACCGCTGCCAAATTCAGGCAATACAATGTAATCAAAGAAGGAGCAGTCCTAATACAAGAACTGGTCCCATGCATTATTCAAAGCATTGCCCCACTCCCAATGCTATTAAAGCTGGCAAATTCACTTGACTTAAGCCGGTTTCATTCACTTGAGATTTCCTTTATCACAATAACAAACTTGATTCATTTATTTGCGTGGCTTTATCAAGCAAGGATCACTAGTCAGTAGTCACACTATAGCATGAGTCATTGGGTCCAGTAAATTGTAGCAGAAAATTAGTAACTTCGCATTGAATTGACTTTGCAGACCAATGAGTTCACCAGCAACATAGTCTGATATATGGATCATACGTAGGAATGCAATATGCATCTGACAGAGCCCATCTTGCCAAGTCCTGTAACTCATTTTCTGTAGACAACCATTTGTGACATATGTATGCATGACATCTTTGCAAAGCTATTGCTTTGAGTTTGCGAAGCATTGCAAGGCATTGGGAAGAACTATGAAGAATTTTCCAGTATTACAAGGCACTGTTAGGCTTTGCCGGTGACTGCGTGACATTGCGAGTGAGGTGCGAAGGTATAGAAACAACACAGTATAGCTGATGTAATTTATGAAAAGGAATAGAGACACACACCTCTTTCCATTTATGGCTGCCAAGACAACAGTCTCTCACACCTTGGGCAGCTACACATGGCACCTCCTCGATAGCAACAACTCCAGAAGTAATGCCCATACTAGAGTCATTTTGCAAGCTATCAATTGGTCCTGAGTTCATAAACTCTGTTACAATTTTGGCATTGGCATTAAAGATTTGTTCTGCAGGAATAATGAGGTGCCAAGTGTTGTGTCTAATTAAGAGTAATCCACAAGGAACAGCAATCTACATTCTGCATTAAACTAATGAATTACTCACCAAGAAGACTCCTACTGATGCCAATTACCGTTTTTCTGTTGATACAATGAAAGCCCTGAAGACTTCGTTGGTATGGTATCTCATTCTCACAGATAATTAATTTTGCCACATATGATTGTAACTGCGTACCGGTGTGTACACTGTGTTGTTGCAAGGCTTCTGGCATAGAGTCTATGAAACTCATGCACCACAATAGGCAAATAGTATAGATTAATGCTATAAAATATTAAGTCACTTTAGAGACTTAATATCTTCAAATATTTTGAGAAGTGAATTATAAGTGAGGCCACATTCACCCAAAGGCTTTGGAACATCTTCTCGTTAAAGTTGCTTGTAAGCATTATCAGCCTTTATGCCACAGATTCTCCGCCAATTCAGGCCCCGCAACCAATTCCACAGAGCCAAAATATTACTAATGCATAACAATGTAGAAATAACAAAATTTAGCAGATGCGATTTATGAATGGGAGCAGAAGCTCACACCCTTTGCCATTTTTGGTTGCCCAGACAACAGAGTCACTCACACCTTGGACAGTGAGAGTGAATGGGACACAGTCCAGCAACACCTTGTAATCAACACGTCCAAGTAACACTCATGCTGTAGTCATCTACAAGATACCAGTGGGTAGACTGCTATATGGCCACAGCCAGACTGGGAAGGAGCATCAATTGTCGCGGCCATCAAGACCTATTCATAGACCCTGGCACCTAGGGACATTTATCATCCAGCAGGTATGCATGGCATGAACTAACGCTTTCCTTCATATAGCCTTGTGATGCACTCATGCTAGGCGAGGATTTCTAGTTGATTCTGAGGTGATTCCTAGAGGATCCCGAAGGGATACTGGGTGGAATCCAAGATGGCATCTGTTTTGGGAGTCAATTATACATGTATATCAACTGCTCTCTTGATATGATTAATATCACCAGTTGCTTGCTATTATATATGAATTGCAAGGCTCTAGTAGAGAAATACCCAAAGAGAAAGGATAATAATATCAATATGTCTTAGATATATGACATGGCCAGACACCTACTGAATGAATAACCGTATGGAAGTAGATATCACAAGATATGCTCCTCCATTGTTTAGGTCACTACACGTAACTACAATGTGAGTATATCAATATGATTATGTGGTGGAGTCCAAGCCCCATATACTGCCATTGTAAGTTGCATATTTGGCATTAATGGATTTGTCTCTGCTAGAATCGTGAGGTGCCAATTGCTGCGGCTGATTAAGATTAATCCACAAGGAACAGCAATCTGTATTCCCCATTAAACTAATGAATTACTCACTGGGTAGACTCTTAACAGACAGCTACCAACTGCTCTGTTAGATGTTTTGTCTGTTGATACAATGAAAGCCCCAAAGAATTTGTTGGTATGGTATCTCGTATCTTATTCATTTGGGATTGGAATACAATGTATATTTTGTGTGATTTCTGTCTGTAAGATCTCGCATATGGCTCATACAATCCAATGAAACAGGTTAAGCTTGATGCAAAAGCTCATGAACTGCAGACGCTGAACATTTCTGAAAGGCACATATTACTTCACTGTCACAACACATGCATCAATCCATCTAAGTCTCCTTATGAGACTTATTTTACATTGTTGTATGGGTCCGTAGTTAATCTAACATTATATCATATAGAAATGGACTAATTTTTAACTTAGCTGTTGAGAAGCAATTGAATGTTGCAATTCTGCAATTCAATGAAAACATCTGTCTCACCTGAACTAATAAAAAAAGGATATCTAGGATCCTCACAAAACATCTGTCTTTATTATCACTTTTAAAAATTTCATCTATGCAGTCATTGACCCTTGAAAACAAAATTCACATATCTATTCTGCATGTTGATGACTCCCAAAAAACAATGCTGTATATATGTATCTGCATCTGAACTTCAACAGCTGACATTTGAAAGACAGAGGGAGTGAAAAAAAAGATGTGCAGTTTTAAAGAGTTTAAATACCTTATTTTGGCTTTTTTGGAATTGAACTAAAAAGCAGGACACATGCACTGTTTGATATTCGTGACAACATTCTTTCTTCAGTTAATTAACAGTTGCCAAATCAAGTAAGATTATAAAACACACCAAACTCATGAATTTTTCATATATCACAACTGAATCTGACTTTTATTTGATGTTATCATCTAAATCAACAAGTCCTCAAACACCTTTCTTCAAACAAGAGTCATGAATGAGTTTCAATCAATATTTTAAGTCAACCAATCTGAAGAAGAAGCAGATGTGCTCCTTGTTAGTAGTACGTAAATTTTTCAAGAAGAATTGAAGATGCTTACACTTATATGCACAAAGTGCCTCAACAATTCCATGGCTTTCCATACACTTGAAACACGACCATGGAGGCTTTTGCACTTAAGTTTGTTTTTCCCAAAGATCTACAGCAATTCGGCTGTACAATATTTCCACAAACCCAAATTGTAGTGATGTGGATGACAAGCAGAAAAAAAAAACAATAGGGGTCTTTGCATGAAAAACACAATTGTGTTATGTAGCAAGGAACTGGCTAAGGCTGTAACTATGACTGTTAAAGTACTTGCAAAATTCAAACACAGTACAGAGCCAAAACTGCATGACAAAATGTCATGGAAAACAACAATAAAAGCAATTTAGTTTTAAGGGATGCCATTTGCGTTAAACCGAGTGGTTAATTGCCAATAAACCTTTTTCAGCAACACTTCTGGAGTCATAAATTGCACTTTTGTGTTTTTACCTTTCTTAGAAGTGAAACCTATCAACATTTACAAGATTACTTCCACCTGATAGAAGATCAATCGCATCCCACCTGAATTAGACGTTTGATGATGTTTTTTTGGTTCTTATTTACCTGAGGAAAATCCTGCAATCTGAATGTTTGATTTTTTAAAGAATTACTTTTTGGTGAGAAAAAACTTCTGAATAATATTTGGAAATGTGCATTTGACAAACTTTAATGTATTTGTATTGGCCTTTTGGGGGTCATTTAGGGGTCATAATGTTTCAAAACTACAACGTGGTGGTCGTGGAGCATACTTATTTTTGTGAGATTATGACCCCTACTTCTTTTTGACCTTCTTATTTGGCAGGCACGTGCTAATAATCAATTATCTGTAACTCTTGTCTGTAACTTGCAGCTTTTTCCCATTTTACCCAGTAATTTACACCCATTTTCTTTGTAGTTTACAGGCTAACAGCTCTTTTTCTCTGTAATTTGTAATATTATGCATACTGACATAGAATGACACCCTGGAGTTGTTACGTTGTCTCTTAATGATATATGTATTATGTAATCCGGCCCCCTTTTACTGTAAATTTATGTTTTGTTGCGTCTATTTCTTGTTGCTCTGTCACCCTTGTTCTGAATGAGCTATTAGCTATTTTCGAGGCCATGTTGCTGAATAAAAAATTGCACCGTTTTTGCACACAAGTAGCAGCTAGAATATACGCACATGTGAAATGTGTTATGTTTTTTCTAGCCATTCCATTCACTAACTGTTTTTCTCTCCTCTCTCACTTCTCTCTTTTTGTGAGAGGTACTTTGTAAGGTTGTATTTCTCCCCATTTACATCTGCCCAGCTTGTTGTTGTGCATTTCCGTGACCATGCAGTTAGTTCCATCGGTCCACACTCGCTCTGTTTACAACAGTAAAAAAAAAGCCTGGCCTCCAAAGATAACCTTCCTTCTCACATAAATTTCTCTATCATACAAACAGTGTCATGCCTTTGCTATGTGGGGGCTCCCCCTGTAGAACTGCAGATCTATAGATTTAGCTAGTGGAGGTAGAAGGTGGAAGAAGGAGTAAGAAGAAGGAAGAAGAAGGACAAAGAAGGACAAAGAAGGAAGAGGAAGGACAAAAAAAGGAAGAGGAAGGACAAAAAAGGAAGAAGAAGGACAAAGAAAGAAGAAGGAAGAAGAAGGAAGAAGAAAGACAAAGAAGAGAGAAGACGAACAAGAAAAAAGAAGAAGGACAAAAAAGGAAGAAGACAGACAAAGAAGGAAGAAGACGGACAAAGAAGGAAGAAGACGGACAAAGAAGGAAGAAGACAAAGGAGGAGGAAGTAAGAAGAAGGAAGAGAAGGAATAAGAAGGAAGAAAGAAGGAAGAAGGAGGAGGAAGGAGAAGGAGGAAGAAGGAGAAGGAAGATGAAGGAAGAAGAAGAACAACAAAGGAAGAAGAAGGAAGAAGACGGAAGAAGAAGGAAGAAGAGGGAAGAAGAGGGAAGAAGAAGGAAGAAGAAGGAAGAAGAAGGAAGAAGAACAGTGGACAACGAAGAAGAAGAAGAAGGAAGAAGAAGGACAACGAAGGAAGAAGATGTCAGTCATCCAGAAAGAATATGATTTCAAATCATTTTTGTTCAAGAGTCTTTTGTGTAGTGTGTTTCTGATTAGTACCGCCCTTTAGCTCGTTAGCTAACTGATTTTCACATATACTCCATTTACGACTTCACAAAGTTCTTCGCTTGAATAGAATAGACACTGATACAAGGGGCACCAGTTTCAAAACTTTGTGTCTGAACAAACGACCACCAACTGTGGTGTTCCTTATTTCAGTCTACAAACAAATTGTTACAGGTACAAGATTCTTAACCGGGGACCCATGACGGAGATGGCCAAAACTTTAAGAACAGAGCCAGAGTGCGCATACTCAATTAAATCAATTTCCAAATAAATTCTAACTATGTGTATTCATGCAATTATAAGTGAATAAGCTCATAAATCAAGTTTTAAATTAATTTGGAGTAGATCAAGGGACTTGCAAAATGGTACTTAGTACAATTGCAATTTACATTAGTGAATCGCTAGTGCATTCGTAACTTACAGTAGCAAATTGTTAGTAAATTGTTAAGTGGTCTGTGTACCTCTGAGGTGACCCTAAATGACGGTGGTAAGGTCGTAATTTGAAATGGACAAGGAACTCTGATTTTCACTGTTGAAATCAAGTTTACGCTTCATCATCTTAATTTTGTTTTAATCGAAAGTAAAACCTTTTCTACTTGAGCTGGAAAATGTCCATAAGTTCTACAGTACGACAGAGAATTCCACAAAAGACCTTCTGCCATACATTAACAATGTTATTGGCTGTGTGTTTTATGTTTTTCCTTGCATTTTAAACATTTATTTCCTTCCATTTCCACCAGTGATATACAAGGACGCGACCTTGGGAAATAGGTTAAGGTGAGAGACATAAATAGAACATTAATCTTATTTCCTTCATTTAATGGTGCAACCGATGTCATGCCATAGTTGTATTATTTCTTCTTTGTTATTCTTTACCTTTACGATGAAGATAATGTATGGTCACAAATATGTGTCATTAAAAAGTGGACTTGTAAACAGATACCAGGTGTTTGATCTTAGGGGCAGGTGAGTGATAGGCTTTACATCCTTTATTTATGCTCAGGCAGGAACCATTGTAGTGAGGTCAAGTGCAATCATGGCATAGGATGAAACGTCTGTCTAGCACAGATTGCAGCGACCGTGAATCTGACCAGGGTCCCAGAATTAGCAGCCCAGCTGTGCTACCTTTGACCAAAGCCTAATACAGCACAGCCTGTACCTGGTTGATTTTCTATGTTAAGACCGATATATCCTTTGTTTGGAATTTCAAACAATGGACTAACATTCTGAAGTCTGTTACATAATCATGCCAAACAGCTCTCCGGTCCTTCCAAAATTTCCAAATATTATATTTTTCCCAGACTATCATAACATTGTCTGCCACCAGATTTCTAGTTGCAATGCTTTTAGATGAGACACCAAGCCTTACTCAAATTACTGGTCTATTGATTGGTCTAATAGATATTAAACCAGCAGATTGAGGCATCATCTACCCCTGCCTCATCAACCCATATTCCCAGCATCACTGTACTTGTTGCTTTTACAAGCCATCAGAAAATGAAAACACTGTAAGATAAACAACCACAAAAGTAACAGCATCAATGATTTCTGGATTTCTGACGTCTTGCCGAATATGGTTGCAAATAGTTTGTTACTTACTATAGATGGATGGATGGATGATTGAAGCATTACTTCCTGTATCAATGTGTGTGACAGAGGGGTACAAAGAGAGCACAGAGGACATGCCAATGAGGCAAAGGGTGATTAAAACTGTTGTCCAACATAGATCTGTGTCAGAAGATGCAGTCAGAGATGGAATTGCACGCAGGATACTATTTAGAAGCTGAGAGCCCTTTCAGCTGAGCTAACCCCAAGTCCATGTTTAATGTAACATCTGAATGAAATCAGGCTGCAATGTCACCCACTGTTATCCACTAGTCACCAGGATTTCGACTCGGGACCTCCTCAAAAGCGGGCTTTTGATTTGGCAATCTTTCCAAAACAAATCATTTAACAAGTTTTAGCCAATGCCATAGGCAACGGAAATTCTAATACAAACCTGCTGCGTAATTCCAGTAAAGTGTCACAATGTAGCTCTTTGATTTTTCAACCAGTTCTCTTCCAATAACTCCAATCTCTAGAGTGGATGAGTGAACTGCAGGAGAGCTCCCTGCAAATGTTAATAACACTCCAAGTCAACCACTACAGGTTAACTACCTGTAAAGTATCTGTGAAATCAGCTAGCTACTGATCTCTATAAATCAGGGATGTCTATTGACCCATTGCTTTATGGGGTACCGAGGAGTAGATAGATAGTTGTCTGGGGGCTGAGCTACAGCCGTGAGTGATTAGTTAGTTTTGAAAGGTATTGCTTACAGTGCCGTATTTAGGGGGGAGGGTATTTGGCTATGACCCCCCCCCCCAGATCCAAAATTAACTAAAGAAAGGAAAAGCTGCGGAGTGGTGCATATTCTCCACTTGTTTTGCCCCACCCCATCAGGCAATTTCTAGATATGCCCATGTTTGCATTAAATGTAATCTTACTCTGGCCAGTCCTCTCATATCCTATTATACTTCATTTCAGAATTTCTGGAATCACACTTACAAATCCAAGGCCAGTTAAAGCCAGTAGTAGCACAAATATTCTTCAACTTCCACTCTCCTCTTGTGTGTCCACACTTTGCTTTTATAAGGTCATTGCCACTTTACAAAGCAACTAAAGGGAACCCCGGATGGTCACGTGGATACCAGAAGGACCTCTGGAGGACAAAATTGCACCGGAAGGAAGTGACAAGGTGACCCACTTCCTTTAGCTATGGGCCGCTTCTGGTAAAAGGGAACATATCAGTACAAATAAGATTAAAAGAACTAATGACTATCTATAGAAAGCACAGGGGAAAATGTCAGAGTACTCCTTGTTATGACCTTATAAGCTTGATATATATAAAAAGTTATCAGCATAAATATTACTGTGGGGTGTGGGGTGGCTCAGTTGGTAAGCTAGTCAAAAGCACTCATTTTCTCAGGTTTGATTCCAGATCAAGGAATCATTTATTGGTATAGCAATGAATAATCCAATTAGGCATCACTCAGTTTGAGCTTCAGATGAGATGACAATTTTATCAAGCAACTGCATCGAACTTTACTGTGCTGGGTAAATAAAACATCCAACACATTTTCTATGATATTATGGACACCTGTCATATAATTATTTTGATTTGCTCCTCATATGCATCTCAGAAAAACTAACACAAATCTATGCCATCGTTGATGGTAAAAGCTTAATATATGCACATTTACTGATAAATCATTGGCAAACAATTAGTTAAACAGATTTGTAGTGGTGAGTGTACATGATGACACATTCAATAACGTCTTACAACACAATTCCCTAATTGATCCCAAAATCACAAAATGATGATGAGGCAAATTTCTTCACAGCATTTTCCAAATCTGTACAGCTTCAGAATTTCTAAATATAACCGCCATAAATTCCTAATAATCGCATGATTTCCAACGGGGGTTTGTCTGAGGATTGTGGTTTCAATTCACGATCATGTCTGAAGCCATAGGCTCCCCGTAATTCCATCAGTTGATTCGACTTTAGCCAATTTATGGATTAAACTTAAATTTAAATTGACAGAACAACTAGTGCACCCATTACACAAGATTGCTCCACAAAATGTAGATATGTCATCAACAATTATTGTAATTATGTGAATCATCAAAGCTTTGACTGTCTTCAGCTTTACCTGTAGGAATTAAACATTATTGAAAGGCATTAAAGCCAGTGTAAATTTACGGTGTTAAACATGTGTTTCCTGTGTTGGATTACGAATCAATTAATATTCAATTATATTAAATTCGCTCAACAGTTAATTTGGCAAACTTAATCTGACCAGTGTGTTTCTACAATGGCAATAACATTGCCATTGCGGATTATGTTACCCTCCTCGAGGTATCATTTCACAATAATGGGTTGAAGAACATTTGATTAATCAAATTACTTTGCTCTCGGGGCTTCCTTTAATGCAAAGAAGGTCTTTCAATCTGTTTCAAAACAAAGAAGAAAGATAAATAAAAACATTTGAAAAGGTTTGAAACTCAGAAATGAAAGAAATTTGAAAGAGGAAACCTCAGCACTAAAAAATAACCATGAAATTTGAAAACGGATCATCAAGGACCTTGAAGGTAGTGAAGTTAATTTGGTGTGAGACACAGACAGTGTGAAGATGGCAAACAGAATATTTGGGAAAATATTCTTGGGGGAAGAACATTTTATAGTATCAGTTTCAGAAGTATGTTGGATAAGATCTTTGTCTGTGTGGGTTACAGCTTAATCTACCCAAATAGGCTCATATCGACCTACATTCTGACCAAGCAACCACACAACCCAACCAACAAATCCTGCTACCAACCAAGTTCCTTCCCAACTGCCAAATAACTTCCAAACCAATTGCAATATGGCTTCAACCCACTTGGATCCAGAGCAATGAACTCCGTTTTCACCCTCTAAGGTGTTTTACCACTGCCTTAGATACTTGCCAATCTGAAGCGTTAGCGGTTGAAAGGCGTTAACAGCAATTTCAAACAAGCTGCACAGAAAAAAATTGCTGTCAAACAAAACTAGCAGCAAAGTTTGACAGCAGTTTTGGCACAGAAGAAACACCCTGCAATTCTTCAGCTTTTCACTCAAGGTGCTAACAATTCCTTTCTTCAGACTTTATAGTCCCCTCAATGCTGAAATATTTAGAACAAAGAACCGACAAAATAGACTTCAACTTACAGGAATTCGCGTTGAAGTTGACCTGTTGACTTTTATTGATGAGATTTTCATCAAAATTAGTATTTTCAATATTGGACTAAAACTATCAGGATAAATCTGGAAATGTTAGCCCTGGTAATAGGGCATATTACTTCCGAGACAATTCTCACTGTGCACTGGGTTCAAGACTGGAAAATAAGTGAGTAATTGCAAATAGAAATATTTATTACGTGACGTATGGAACTCCACATGACGTCAGGTAGCAATACAGCTCATTGCAATGATTAATCTAAGCCGCTGTACACAGAAATCAACATACCAAGCTGTCAATTAAACTGACAAGCTGAGTTACTGAGACAAACTATAACGGAGGAATAAAGTCATTTTGTTTTTGTTGTCAATGATCAGAGTGTGGAATTCGCATAATTATGATTCTTTTATAATCCCATGCAAGATTATTTTATAATCCTATGCCAGTCATCCGCAGTACACTGTGCTCTTGTATGATTGGTCAGCAACCATTGATGGGCTGGACTTAAATGGATCAATTGACTTGGCTCACATTTGACCATGCCAAACCGCATTTTCTGAACGTCTTTAATTAGCTCTCTTGTCTCTGCATTCAAGGCATAAGATGCATTTACAGGCAGGCAGACAGACAGGCAGGCAGGCAGGCAGGCAGACAGGCAGGCAAGCAGGCAGGCAGATAGATAGATAGATAGATAGATATATAGATTGATAGATTGATTGATTGATTATTGATTGATTGATTGATTGATTGACCAAGAGATTGATTGATTGATAAAGCATTCATATCAATCAATCAATCAATCAATCAATCAATCTATCTATCTATCTATCTATCTATCTATCTATCTATCTATCTATCTAACTATATATCTAACTATCTATCTGTCTATCTATCTATCTATCTATCTATCTATCTATCTACCTATCTATTCATCTATCTATCTATCTATCTATCTATCTATCTATCTAACTATCTATCTATCTATCAATCCATCTATCTATCATCCTGCCTGCCCATCTATCTATCTTCATCTATTTTGATCTTTTCATTTGGATCTTTCTGTCTTTTTATCTTTCTACCTGACTGTCTGCCAATGAATTTTTTTTACTAGTTTCACAGATGCTTGTCAAAATGCGGTCTGACATGTTCATTTATGGAGTCAATATGGACACATTCATTTGTCAATAAAATACAAACTGAGATATCAACCAACCAAAGTTCTGGTGTTATAGACAACTTATTACGTTATTTAGGTTTGCAATCTACTGAAATAAACTTGAAAAACTGAGAAAACGATGTGTAACTTCACAGTTGCTTTGTGTGCACATCACTGGATGGAAATTGGCTACACATGAGTAGCTTTCTACCATACGTCACGTAGAGCCAAACTCACAGGTTCTGGAGTCCAGCAAATCTACTTCAACGCGAATTCCTGTAACAAAGGCTTGTAGCATGATATTGTGCACAGTGGCATTTTACAGACTGAAAAGCTTATTATTTCGAAGTGACATGTCTTTTGGACATGGCATGTATCTGACTGACTGGAGGAGAATGTGTATAGTTTTCAGAAATATATGGTTTGAGGCGTGTTGGTTGATTTGCCAATCACGATAAATCGAAATTCGGCTCATTTTTTGCTCTGTTTATAGCTCATTCACAAATAGTATTGCTTATAAAGGGTGATGCTTTTGGTATTCAGACAATTTTCAAAATGAAATAATTGGTTTAGTATCACAGACTGAAGTGCAAAGAACATATTTAGCCAAAAAATTATGGTTTTACAATGTTAGGGTTCACCAGGAGAATTTTTTACATGAAGATGTCACTTCGTGTGAAAACCATTAATTTTCTTACATGCACTTTTGATCTCACCTGGAATATATATACTATAAATCTGGAATATTGCTAATGGCTGTGTAGAAGCCCCATAGTATCCCTCTTCAATACCAATACTTCTTTAGTTCCTGAGACCATTATAAGAGCACATTTAGGATACTTTTGCATTGCTTATGCAAATGTTCACAGGTACGACACGTTTTACAATTTCGAAGGTTTAGATGTCAAACTTTTAGAGGTGAGGTTGACAATTTTTTACAGATATTTAATTATCAAACTACAATACCTGACAAAATATTAAGTCTCTAACTATCATATTGAACTTGTTAGAGCTGATTTTAGTGTGTTCACAAGTATGACACGTTTTAAGAAACCGACACTTGCTGCTGCTACGTCACCACGGCTGTGCCAATTTGCATGGATACTTGTAAATAATCATTAGAAAACATATTTAAGAAGCATTTTAGAAAAATCTGAACTCAATTAAGAGCAAAATTAGCATATTTTTTAAAATATGATAAATTAGAGAAAATTATCAAAAGCCATATTTTTCTCTTAATTATGCTATAGACAGGTAATTCTGGATTAAATTAAATATCAATAATGCCAATTTGAATTATTTTCTTCAATGGACTATGCATATATGTTCAAATGAAAATGAGTAGGGCTATCTTGGGGAGAGTCAAAAATCTGCTATTAACTTGGAATAGAACCCAAGACTCAACATACAAAATCAAACACTACGTTCTATAATCTGATTTGGAAGAGAATTTCCTTGTTTTGATACCTTCATCTCTATATTATCTCACATGATTTCTTGTTAATTTCAGGGAATTTATCCTTATCACAATATTAAAGTGTTTAGTCATTATTTACCTATTTTAAAAGTCTAAATTGATTTTCCACTATGTTTTAACCATGTTCATTATTCATTTCATATTACTTGACCCCCTATTTGGTTTTTCTGCTGCTATTAATCATTTATTTTCATCCAAAAATAACACTAAAATTGACTTTTGCTTGGTATAGTCAATGCCGTTATGGCTATGGTTACCATTTTTTCCAAAGTTGGTCAACACTATATCATGAACATTTCCTGTTTGTTTGGTGGCTTCAATACCCATACTTTCTGTTGCACAAGTGTTTGGACCACCTGTGGAGAATTCAATTTTTGCAGGGCGAAGGTTAAGGTGCAATTAAAAATGTAAAACCCCATCAAAATATACTCCAGTACGTGTATTATAAGTATGCCAATAATTAACTTCCTGGATTAAGTGGAAGTAGTTATTTTTCTGAAGAAATAAACCAGATTTCGGTTCTGTCATGATTCACCCCAGTGTACCAATTCACCCCATATTACGGAACAATGAATGCACATTAAGCTCAATCCTTTTGGATTTAGTTTCCCTAATATATTACTTATCAAAATATAAGAAGTAAGTTATAACTTTCATTTTTCATCATCAGTGGCCAAAATGTGTACACAATAGTGTGCTACAAGCCCAAAGGAGTGTTTTAGAGCTTCAAAAAGATGGTGTTCAATAGCATACAAGTTTAAACAAAACAGTGAAATCACTTTTCCAGCATAAACCACAGCTATTCAAGTATTGCTTCAAATATTAGAGAGCTGGTAATTCACCATCAAATCCATAGCTGCCAATATATTTTAAATGATTACTTACAGAATTGCGAAGTAGCGTTGTCACAAAAGAGACAAAACACACAACATAGAGAGACGTTTTTCATATATAGCACTGTTTCACAGTTCACAAAAAGTTTTGACAATAGCATACAAGTGTAAATCAAATGTTTCTTAACTTCTACAAACTATCAACCATGATTGGCCATTTGTCTGACCTTAAAGTTAAAGTACAACTTTAGTCTGCAGTCTGTACAGAGGCCTAATGATAAGATATTCTTTAATCACACAACCAGGGCACATCAAAGATATTTCAATAGCATCAGCTTACAGGAAAAAAGAAAATATAACATGTATTAGAAAAACACACTACACAACAGGATCTTCAAATACTTTATAGGATTGTGAAATATACACATCAAAAAGTTAACAAGAATGCACTTTTCATACAAAGGAATAATGTATGGTATGACTCTCTACACCCACAGCACTGAGATAATATGATTGGCAGTTATAACACAATCTGAGTGCCGCAAGTACAACAGCTTCCTAAAACTACACAATCTCAGAAATATGATTTATTTCCTCAAAATGTGAAATGACACAAGGCCATTTCATAAAAACCTTCATGACTGCACTAATCATACAAAGTAGCCATGTATGGTTTTACTATTTACACTTACAGCACATGGGTAGGGCCTGCTATAGCTGTAACATATGTTGATGACTGCAGATACAACAGCCTCCAAAAACCACATGATTAAAAAAAGGTGATTTATTTACTTACAGCCACGGTCCAAATGAATTAACATAAACTCCCACATTGGCAACAGAAAATAATTTGATGGATTGAGAGTGTCCGGTTACAGACTTCAGATTACCGGAAGTGGCAAACTGGTAATGTTTTGCAATGACAATATAATGAAAATCCCAGCTAATTGTATTAAAGATCCATGCATGCAATATGCTATACAAATAAAACTGCAAGATTCAACAACTTAATTTCCTTCATTCAATTACCTTGAAGTTATTTATTTCTATGCATCAATCTGAACAAATCAACAAAAAAGTATGGTTCTGAACTAGTAAACAAACTAGAAATGGTTGCATTCATTTAATCTCTTGATCCTATATATGATAAATTGACCTACAGTCCTACACTGATTGGTTTAAAAACAACAACATTGTATGTTGCATTCAGTCCATTGGATGGGTATGGATGGATGTATGAGTGGGGCTTTACGTCCTGTATTTATGAACTTGGTAGGCTAATTAGGACAGGAGGAGGACACGGCAATAAGGCGAATTAAAACAGCCATCCAACATAGGCCCAAGGGGCCAGGCAAGAGCTGGATTCGAACCCTGGACCCAGCGATTGGAAGTCCAGAACGCTACCACTAGACCAACCCTACCCCCCAGTGGATGAGTCATGTTTCTCTGAAGAGATTGGGTCACAACGTTAACTACAACCAACCATGCACTACCCTCTCCTCTGGCCCTCTTTAATTCGTTCACAGCCTACTCCACATGTTCTGTCCAAGTGACACAGGAGTTTCGGATATTGGCCACAAGTGAAGGTCGTTTGCTTGACATGTGACCACATCCTGGCTCTTCCAACAGAGTCACATGACCTCTACATCATCAATCATTTAAAGAGTTAAAGGGAGACACCACCAGAGGGCAGTTGCATCTGACAGCTCTGACTGAATTAGCTACATTATTAGCCCTTAGCCATCTCTCATAATAATCTTACAAATAACTCATTTCGAATTGCAACTGCTTTGAAATTTAACAGGAATTAAGCAAAACCTCATTTCCACTTGCGTTCATTCTAAACACGTTTACCAGACTTTAATAAAGCCACTGAGTTTTCAGCTAAGCCTCAATTCAAACTCCTCAATCCCCAGTATCTTTTGCAAAGCACACAAAATTCTCAAAAATCTTCATTATTCGCCACTTCTCACTCCTTCGTGCTCATTTGAGAGAAATAGTACTCTCTTCAGGCATGTGAAGTGTTTTAAGGTGTTTTAAGGCACTTTACAGGCGATTTCATTAGTACACAATTCTTAGGTTCTGGACCCATCAAATACATGCCATTTATAGTCAATCTGATTGGTTTAGAAACAATAAAACGTCACACATTTGATATATCAAACGTAGTAAGTGCTGGTTTAGCATTGATTCCTCACAACCAAGTGTGAATGACAAGAATCGCGTGGTAATGAAAACACCTGTAACTAGCCATTTTATGCCTACTTACATATTCTGATATTGCTTCCACCATAATCAGTCATGATTTTGTCTGAATACTTTCAGAACAACCAAAAATCCACAAACATTTTAAAACAATAACAAACATTGTCTCAAAATTAGCAAACCAATTTTCATAACAGCATGCTGCATTGGGAATTTAAAGAGAATAAATCTCCAATTAAGCAAATGACAAAGTGAATAATTTTTGTGGCAGTTCAGTTATTTGGCTGAAACATGATTCTGTGAATAAACGCTGAAGATGCTTGAAATGTGCTCATGCATTTTTTTTTTGTTTAAGACAGTGTTCAAATGCAGTGAATTTGCTGTTAATATGCCATCAAATTTGCCGAAACCATAGTACATGTATATCCACTGCCTGACCAAATAAAAGGGCATTTGTCCACTTTCAAAATTTGAAGAAATGTGTTTCCTGTTTCCTAAATGGATTGGCATGATTGGATTATATGTGGCCAAATGTTGCACTCTCTGCTGCGTATGAATATCCTTGGGTTTGAGTGTTCTTACTTCTTCTACAATATTTCAAATAATCTAACAATCCTCAAGTGTGATTGATGACCATGCAGATTTCAATTGCAAATTTAGCAAGTTAAATAACAAAATTATTCATTTTTCAATCATGCCGCTTCATTCTAAGTTTTAAATTGTGTCTTAAATGTATTATTTTGACTGATTTATACTTGACCGATTGATACTTGATTCATAGATAGATAGATAGATAGATAGATAGATAGATAGATAGATAGATAGATAGATAGATAGACAGATAGATAGATAGATAGTAATTAAAGTTCGCAAGAATAAAAGCGTTGAAGATCTTCCTCATGTCTTTTAATTGAAGAGCATGTTTGAACCTGCGTAAGATGTTTAGTTGTCTGGATGCCTTATGACAGATCTCATCAATATGCCGGCTGAAACTCAACTTGGAGTCAATGGTAAAAGAGCGGGAGTCCTCAAAATGTTACACATTTACTCCAAGTTGCATGCAGATTTTCTACAAGGGGGCCGTCAATTTAGTGTCTCATCAGAATGACATCCCTAGGGATTTGCTCATCAAAGTCCACTGAAGACATCATAGGGCTAAGGGCCAAGCAACAAAACCTTGAAATTCAGCAGTTTCCTACTCAGAAAATGAGATACATACATGTCCAAATTCCTATGTCAACAATTTCCCCTGGAACATTATTCCAATGTCCCTGTCACTGTTTAAAAAATTACACCTAGAATACAATCACAAGGCCTATATACCCTTATCAACTATATATATCTATATATATCTGCAAACACTTTCTTCTGCATTTCCGTGGCAACAGATTTAGAATTTTGAATATCATCCATTAAAAAGATCAGATCATTACCAATTGAGCTAACCCCCTATGGCATGTTGCCTTATGTGAAGTAACATATGTCCCAAATCCATGAATACTGGATTTTAAAGATAGTTTAAAACAAACATGCACTGACGTTAATAAAATTTGACTTGTTAACAGAATTATGCCATAATCGTTTCCATCAACATGGAATTATTTTTTACTGAAAAAAAAAGACAACAAAGGTGTTGAGTCACTGTTTACACAATTTATGTAATTAGGACAGTGGCGTCCTTATGGGTGGGCTCAGGGGGGGGGACGTGCCTTCATATTGGACCTGTGTTCCCCCCAGGTGCCCCCAATAAGAACTTTCCAAATCTAGCTAAAATATACTATTAGTATAATGGGTGCCCCCTGAGAATCGCGTGCCCCCCAGGTGCCCCCCCCCCCCACTCGAGACCCCCCAGTTACGCCACTGAGTCAGGAGCATAATATTTTCAATTTCAAAATGAGATATTTTTTATTTTAATTAATTAATTTGAAATATAATACATTTATGACATTGCATATTACCAGCTTACAATAGGTTGCCTTTAAATAATCAGTTGTTAGGGGTGAATATTAATCCATTAACGATAGACAAGAAATTAAAAAAATTTATGAATGATAGTTTAATCAATTTGATATCACATTTCATATTTATAATCAAATTCCTCGATCACAATTTCATTTTGAATTTTCATATTAAAACATTTTAAAATGCGAAATTTGCTGAAACTTGTAAATAAATATCGTATGACAAATTATAAAGAAAGATTTATATATTTGTTGCATCTTTAATTTAATCATTTGATTTTCCATTGAACAGAACAAAATACCTTTTTGTCTTTTGTGAAATCCGAATAATCCTAAAATTTGCAAGATACCAAAACGTCCAAATTAAAATGTCTCCAAATTGTATTTGGCTGTTTGAATTCCGGAAAGCAAAAGTAGGTTAGAGCAGACAGAGGGAAGACTGTAGGCGTATGTCCTGTATTTATGCATCTGGTGGACTAGTGAGGACAGGACAAGCTCACAGCAATGAGGCAAATGATGACTGAAACTGATGCAGAACATGAGTCTAGCTGTACAGCCTGTACTGACAAGAGCTTGAATCAAACCTGGGAGCCAGCAAGCGACGGCCTGTGCATAGAGCTCTCTACTGAGCTATCCTTCCTCCTAATCTCAGTATCAAACACATCATCAGTAACAGTGCTAACAACCTCCTCCCCCTGCCTCCATACTCACTAGCAGCGGGGAGATGGATGAGGCAGGAGAGCTGTGTAAGCCAGAATTGCTATTGGACTTTCACTTCATAATTGGGTGGTTGGGAGGATCTTTTTTTGCCACTGCTACATGTTTTATCAATAAATGCAGATGTCCTGAGACATATTCTCTTATGAGTGAAAGGGAAGAATCTCTTTTGAGACAGCTCTTTATGTTTCCAGTTTCTGCTGTCTTAAAAGTTCCGTAAAGTTCAAAGGAATTTTCAAAGAAACTTGAAAGTTCACTAAGAGCCTGCAATATCTCAAACAAGCTCCAAACCACATTTTCAGAACATGTTCAAGGTCTGTCAAAATACATAGACCTATAGAAGCTGTTCAGCCTGCATGAACATGCTACACTTTCATGTATTCTGTTCAAAAGATATCTCTAAATCATGAGAAATTGGAAACAAGCACAACACCTGAATGATGAAATGCAATTCGATACACTCTAAAAAATTTCAGACAAAAATTGTTTTTTTAGATTCAAAATGGTTTTTTGAAAAACCAAATTTCAACGCAAAAAACCAACATGGATTTTTTTTAAAATCCATGTTGGTTTTGCATTGAAATTTGGTTTTTCAAAAAACCATTTTGAATCTAAAAAACCAATTTTGTCCCGACATTTTTTAGAGTGTACTCCTAGAAGCAGATGCGAATTCTTTTGAAGATACCAAGATAAGGAAATGAAACGCATAATAATACAATTGAAGTTAGAGAACTTTCTTGAATTCTGATATGAACAATTTGAAGTTGTGTTAGAGAATTCATAGCATAGACAGCAACATTTTGTTTCGATGCATGTCTTTTGTTTTTTCACCTAAATCGTCTAGCAATGATTTAACATCTACGCAAAGAATAACCTTGCTCTTCATCTATCAAATAGTACTTAAGATGACACAAGTATATTCAAACAGGACACCTTGTGGCACTTGATGCAAACAACAGCACAGAGACCCTAGTGTAAATGAAGAGCATAATTCAGAAGATGTCTTCTCAAGCTGTGAATCATACAACCTCGTAGTCTTGTGGTGTCATTTCTCCTCGCAGGGCTTAGAAAATACGTGTGGCCTGCAAGATTTTTGTTCTGCAACCTACATGATAAAACACAAATGTCCCTGAAGTGACCTTAATCTAATTTTATTACTTTGCAAACTCAGTTAAGTAAATTTAGGTCATTTGACTAGGCTTTAGCTAGGTGATGTATATGTTTAGCCAGATTTATTGTACTGTTCCAAAGTTGTTTAGCCAAATAATAGAAATGAATAGCATTTTTTGCTCATTTCTCTAACAACTAACAAGATCAGAATTGTGTTAGCATTTTGCTAAATTTGGCTAATGTCTGGCTAATCCCCAGTTTGAAGTTCCCAAAGAAGCCGCTACGGTGGGTGACATCTGGACCATGGAGAAGATTGACCGCCTTAAAGATTAATTTTATGGCTCTATATGTCTTTGAAGTTTGATATGTCAAAGAGATTTTTGTAATTTGTCAGGAAGGGGCTAGTTTCTATAACTCTGTAACAATTAATGGAAGGGAGTTAGAGTGATATGTTTACTCAGGAATAGATATTTCCCCTGCCACACTAGTCCGGGCCTCCTAAGTTGGGCCAACTGTTACATGACATACATCTGAGGGCAGTTTCAACTCATAACAGTTGATTGCTGAGATGGGAGAGAGAGTGGTTGTCAACAGCATGTTCCACATCTACTCAGGGGCACCCCATGATCTGTTATACCAAATATCTGTTATGAAGCAGGTGCCCGGCTGGCTGGCAGACTGTCAGCTAGGAATTTCCCAGCTGGCAAAGTTGTCAGCTGGGAGTCAATTTTTGGCATTCAAACCGATGAAATTTGCAGTCAGGTAATGAGAAAGCAGTTGAGGCGGCTGGCTGGGAAAAAAATCATTCATATCGGCTGGCTGGGAGATGCTGAATGACGCTTGGGCTGGCTGGCAACCCAGCTGGCAGCATAACAGATATTTTCTCCCAGTTGCATAAAAAAATTATTCTAAGTGTCACAAAAGATGTGCAACCAGGAGCTTACACTGATATGGGCATTATAATAACACACTGTCATGAGGTGCCCCTGTCTACTGTGAGGGATCTTTCACTGGACCAACATCGGCTGTGATACAATGGACCACCAATTTAAGATCTCATCTATACTTCACCCAGATGTGGTGTCGCTCATGAAAGCAACCAACAAATTCTTCCTGGAGAAAAAACCAAACCTTGGACCTCAAGAGAGGGACACAAAGATGATTTTGGTAAGCAATTTACCACCTCGGCCACTCACTAGCTTACATATAAACATGATCCAAAAACCTTGTCTTTATATAATTATAGTGACTTGTCAAACATGTTTCCCCACACAGCTCAAGTGGTGTTCTCTTGGCTACCCTAGCTTGACAAACACTTGGGAAATATTGACAACTTCTTGTCAGCTACTCGTGTTTTGTTTGTGTACTGTTGGTTTTGTTATGTTGCTCATGTTGTGTCAATTTGTTTTGTGGCTCTTTTTGCTATCTGTTGTTTTGTGAAGTGATACTGTTTTATTAGCGAGCATATACTATTCACTATTGGTCAATCTTTAAGAATATCTTTGACAGTGTATAATTGAGACAAGCCCAATAGGTGTCACGGGCAAGTTGACAACTTTACATAGGTGTTATATAGTCAATGTGCCAGCTCCACTAGAGGTCCAGAGTATGATTCCTGGTCAGAGAACATTTATCAGTAAAGCTTTATGACCAGTAAAGCTTTATGACCTCCACAATCCAACAACAGCTTTAAAACCAATGCTCGGAACATCACATTAGCCTCTGCCACACAAACAACAACATTCTCCCAAAACACTCACAACATTCATAACATTCCCCATCTCTGCATCAGCACCCACTTCTCAACTTCTTCCAGCTGATTGATGTGGATACTTGGAAGGCTTTTAGCAGCTGTGGTCCATTTAAGGCTTGCTGATTAATAAGGATTATTGAGATATAGGGCTCCATCGGAGCACCCTGAGTTACTACGGCTTTTGATGTTCCTTCGGGTTATAAACAAGAGCATTTCAGCAGCCGTACTACTTAGGGACTGCTATGCCATCAGTTACTGCATCAAGCATTTGCTCCATCAAGCATTTACTGCATCAGCTTGTGAGTGCCTGTTACTGACTCTTAAAGGTACGTAGGACTATGCATCAGGTAGACAAGGCCAGTCATTGAATATTAAAGATATGTAGAGACTATAATTTTGGAGTTTTTCATGTACTTCATTGTGCAGTTACCTGATCAAGCACTTACTTCATCAAGCAATTTCTGCGTCAGCTATCAAGTGCCAGTTTCTTGAACTTAAAAGAGCAACTGCAATCGTTGCATTTCAAGTATACAATGCTGCAATTAGTGACTTCAGTAGTATTAAAAGAGTTATATCAGAGCTTGCAAGTCACTAGTCTGCCATCCAGCAATAATATTATGTCTATACGTAGGCTGCAACTTACAAGTGAACCACCAATGTCCACCATATTCAGACCAAATTCACACCAATCTGTTTGGCCCATCTCCAAGTCATCAGCATAACGTGAGTGGTAATTACCTTAAATACAATTAATATTCCCTTCCATCAAACTACCCACTCAGGTGGATAGTGTATTCATTCGTGTGGGAGGCACTGGGTGGATGTAGAGGAGTGGTGCTACGCATCTAGGGTTTCGGCAGAGAAATGAGGCTTGGAAAGCAACAGAATTTATATTGTAGAACTGAAAGGGTTGATGTTTAGATTACAATCTGCATGCTTGCAATGGTTTTACATCCAATAGTTTTCAAACTGTAAGGATTTTCTTCCTCAATAAAATCAAACATAGTAGAGGAACGTGCCATAGGTTCCGTGACCAATTTCTCCGACTCAAATTTTTGATGCAAATTCTGTTAGATGGATTCAAAATAAGATAAATTTAGCGAGGGAACCCCTCTAAAAAGTTCAGGCTAACTCCACCAGGTGCCATTTTCCAAAATGGCCACCAAAATTCAAAATTTGTCATAATTCCACTTCTATTTGGCCTACAAATTCAAATTTTGGGTCTAAATATAGGTTTTAAGGGTTGGGCAGACACTTTTGGGAATACGTTAATTGGATTTCCTGATATTATTAACCCAATTTATAAGCTTTGCCTGTGTTTGAGATGCACACAAATAAGGTAACAAGGTGCAGGGTAACTGTGTTTAATAATATTAATAGTCTGGACTCTGTAGAGGAAGAAGAAGAGAAAAAAGAAGAAGACCAACACTACTCTCTTCATTCATACAGTATTATATAGCCTTTCCAAAATGCACTGTGTACCAACCTATCTCAGACTAACACTTCAAGTGTAATTGTAATGTATTTATTTAAGTATTTGTTTAAGTAATTAGAATTGTATTGTAATATTAAATAGTAAGCTAGTATTGTAATATTAAATAGTAAGCTATTCTGGGTATGAGTCAAGAGGAAGCCAGTTCCTAGAACTGGCTGCAGCTCATCCCCATATTTGGGGTGAGCCAGGGCCTCATATAAAAAGGGAGGCCCCTGCTCCTGAAGCAGAAGAGCTTTGGATGTACTATAAGCTTGATGTGTATAATACTTGAGCAATAAAGTGGATATCAACTTGACAGTGGAGTTAAGCTTATTTACTGGAAGTATATGGAAAGTTAAACATACAATAGACATACAATATGGTGTAGTATCCGTCACCTGGACCTCCCACTATTTTAATTAATTGGTGCTCTACAACAAGGAATTTGGAGTTTAGCCTACCAGGACCTTGGGCCTGCCAGTGCCCCAGTGCACACTGGAAATTACCATTGATCAATAGCTGATGAAGAAGCAGCATATGAACTACAACAACAACACTGGAAAAATTCAGACTTCAGGTAAACTTCAATTACTTCACAATGTACAACTCCAGCTCTAATGACAATGTTGACTGATTCATGCCAAAATTTCGAAAAATAGACCATGATCTAAGCAAGATCTAACATTAGCAACAATAACAGTGTGGTGATTTTTCTTGGGATCCTAACTTACCCAGCTGCTGCAAACGATTATGAAGCTGTAGAGCCATCCTCGGACAATCTAATGGCTTCATTGTGACTTTATTGTTGTTCTGACTTCATTTAATGGAATGTGGATGTGAAATAGACAGTAAATTTTGCTCCTAACCACTGCAGCCTCACCAAACACAACCCAAACATCCTCCTTGGACGCCATATTTGGCCTGGTTAGAAATCGGGTCAAGAAATACCAGTTGAGCGGATCCAGAACTTGGGTTTTGGTTAAAACTGTTTTAAACCATTCATACTGACGAAGTAAGTGATGCTGTTCTTCAATATTCCTTCTAAAAGTCATCTACAAGATTCTATTTAACAAAAAACGTTGCTTGATGAACTATTTCATGAAGAATCTGACTGATTGCGGATTCCGTTTTTGCGGTCCGACTTTTCAATGACATTTTGGAAATTGGATCAAGTTGAGCTATTTTTATACCATCGCTTGTGGAATTGTGCTTGGATTTCCCTGGATTTGCTTCATTATAAATGTTATGGACCTCCTACGATGATTTGCATTGCCTAAATACATCGTCTATGGTATATTGGTGCACAGTGACTGTATACTTCATGGCAACCGACATATCGGTCTATAATAGACCGATATGTCGGTTGCCATGAAGTAATTCAGCTGCCTAGAGGCCAACCCAGTGGAAGTGCCTGGATGCCGGTGTGACGTCATTCCACGAATTCCAGGATTTCCGATGCCATATTTGGCGGCGCACGAGGCCCCAAACGTCTAGGATTGCGTGCGCATCGCTGACGCATGTTGGATTTACACTGACAGTTCTTGGAAGCAGGCCTAACTGACGCCCCCCCCCCCCTCGTCGATGAGGATTGAAGGAAGTGCTGCCCCCCGATCGAAAGAAGTGCTGCCCCCCTCTCGCCAGCTGAGATGCCCAGCTGTTCTAGCCAGCTGATGATACCCTGCTGACTGTGACCCCCCCCATTCGTTTGTTTACATTGGCACAGCTGATCGCTGGCTGCTGCCTCAGACTGCTGCTGCTGCTGCAGTTGCCTTGGACTTGGGAATTTTTTTCCAATGGACTTAAGGAACATTTTACTAGACCCATGGTACTGAGACAGTACTCATAATTAATGATCATTTTATTGACAATTCCTTTCTTCTCGCCAAATGTTTAATTGTTGAACTCTACTCTTGGACTTTATATTGTGTGTTCATGTCTGGACTTTGAACTTTTTCCTACAACTATATATCACAGGACAATTACCTGCTGCAACTAATAATTTTAAAGAGGTAAGCCTTTATCTTCACTGCATCATGACTCCATAAAATTGTTACAATGTATTGATTAATTTGAAATGTATTTGTTTCTATGTTGATGTTTATGTTATGTGACTTTGGTGATGTCACAGGTCAATATGTGACATTTATACAATTCCTTTACATCATGCTACAATAGGTCAATAGTTCTAGTTTAATTTGTGCAAAGTCTTTCCACAATTTTTCAACATATTATTTTTCAAAATTATGTCACTTAAATTCACTAAAATATTTTTCAAAATTTTCAATTATTGACTTAATTTCACCAAATTATTTTTCAAAATTTTCATTGATGAAGTTCATTGATTGATTCAATATGCCTGATCCAGTAGCACCAAGTAGCCTTGTTCGCCCCCCTACCTTTTCGGGAAAAGCTGATGAAGACTGCAAGTCTCACTGGCTCAAATTTATTGATTGGGTTGAACAATGTGGAGTGGTGGTTGGTGAGCAACACACGAAATTCAAATATACTTTAAATTCTGATGCCAGACACTGGTATGAGCAGAATAAGGCGGATTTCACAGAATTAGCAGTTTTAAAAGCAGCATTCTTAGATGCTTACAATACTGAATTGTCGAGGTCACAATACTTCAGACAATTTCAAAAATTGAGGCAAAAGCCCAGTGAAACATTGGCTGTGTATAAAAACAGAGTCAAACACATCGCGATGAAGGCGACAATCACTGACAAGGAGATGATTGTCAATCAGTTTATTGAAGGCCTGCCTGAGGCCCTTCAAATGCATGTTGCAGGCCGATGCCTGGGCAACATTGAAGACGTATTCAAGGCAGCTCAAGCTGTCGTAACCGTCAATCCGACGGTTGGAACCGTGACGTCTGCTTCGGCAACATCATTTAAGCACCAAAAAGTGCATCAACCCACAGCAACTGCTGACCCAGAACAGTTGGTATCCAGCATGCAACATTTGCATGTTTCCCGCAGGGAGCAATCTCCATATCGCCGGGATAATAGGGAGCCATCTCCCTATCGCAAACAAAGTAGTCGTAACGACTACAACAGATCGCGCAATTATGCACGATCGCCATTTAGGCCTTCATCAAGGTCTAATAGCCGAGGTCGGAATTACGACCGCCAACGGCGTTCGCGACAGTCGCGAAGCCGCGATAGCTCATATGGCAGAACGCGGTATCCAACCCCGGGTCGCCAAAGCCGTTCTCAATCTAGAGAACGCCAACGTGTCAAATTTAATGACACAAATAATAGCAGTCCAGATTGCTATTACTGTCAGGAGGACCACCTTTATGGTGAGTGCCCTCATTTACGCAAATTATTGCGTAGCGGAAAATTGCGACACCGCAATTCGCATTTTTAGATGGGAACCAGACAGCCCGCACCATACTCTCTGGTTCCCCTGATAAGAACAATAGTTATTTTAGAGCCCATAGTCAATCTGAATTACAATGTAGTGATGTTTCAAATGTTTTAAATGTTTCAAATGTATCAAATGTTAGTAATGTGCATGATCATCATTTTCATTCATCTGTTCACCCTTCACCCGTTCACCAATCATCTAATTGCAGGACTCCAGAGCCCTCTGTTGAGTCTGCTGAGTCTACAGATTCTGAATCTGTAGCCTCCAGAGGTTTATCACCTATTAGAGACCAAACACCAACCATGACAGCAATACCTAACATGAACTCCATAGACAATGAATCTTCCATTCGGTTGGATAGAAGCAATATGGTAATTGCTCTTCTCCCGAACAGAGAAAAGGTTTTGTCTTTAGTTGATAGTGGAGCATCAGACAGTCTGGTCAGTGCAAATTTTGTGCAACAATCAAAATATTTGTCAAAATTACCAAAAATTGCCATTCCGCCATGCAGATTCAAAATAGGTAATGGTTCATATATCAGTTCACGTTTTGCAATTGAAATACCAATCCAAATTCAACATCAAAATTTTATTGTCAGAGCCCTTGCTCTTGATACTTTAGGTGGAATTGATTTAGTTATTGGAACACCAGCTTTAGCTGAAATCAATGCATGTTTAGACTTCAAATCACAAAGATTACGTTTCAGGCACACAACTTTTGTGTCACATTTGACTAGACCAGTCACTTTGCAACCACAACAAACAAAAGTAGTTAGCATTACATCATCACTTCCATCTTGTCTGAGAAATGCAACACATTTTGTTAGAACATCAAGATTTATTTCACGATTCGCTCCATCAAACATGCTTTTGAAATTTCACAATGGATATGCTTCCATTGTAGTGAGTAATCCTACAACATCACCGATTACTCTTGTGCCACACAAGCAATTTGGCATAGTTGATTTGAGATACTTGACTGAGATGTATTCTCCAGTATGTGCAACTGCTGTATCTGATACAGATACCCAGCTGTACTGCTACTCTGCAGTTGAAGAGTCTCATCAAAATGTCAATGGACCGAAGCAAAACAAAGCGTCCGCGATCAAAACAAAGAAGTTACTGACAAATGTAAAAGATAGGGATCAGTTACACAAGCTCAAATCAGAACAATATCCATTTTTAGACAGTTCTGATCCTAGATTAAAAATGACAGACAAAGAAATCATTGAGAGAGACATATCATTCTACAAATCTCCATTGGATCCTGACCAACAACAGCAAGTCAGAGATCTCTTATTGCAACATAAAGATGCACTTAGCTTGCACTCTGAGGTTGGAGATACAAACTTAACAATTCATTTTGATCTCACTGATGATTCTCCTTTCTATGTCAGACCTTTTACAGTGTCAGCAAATAAAAAACCAATCATTGATCGTGAATTGCAGAAATTGGTACAAATGGGCATACTGAAAGAAGACCATAGTGCATATTCTAGCCCTGTAATGTTGCTGAAAAAGAAGAATACGACTGCGCTAAGATTAGTAACAGATTTTAGGGTATTAAATTCTCGCATTGTTAAACGCAATTTACCGTTTCCATTGATACGAGATGCCATTCAATCTATCGGCGAGGCACAACCAACAATCCTCTCAGTCCTAGATTTAAAAGAGGCGTATCATTGTTTGAAACTGAGCCCACAATCACAGAAATTTTGTGCATTACATCATACTTTGGCGGGAAATCGTTTCAATATCTCCGGCTACCAATGGGCCTGTCCATAAGTCCCTCGGCCTTCCAGCAACACATCAGTTCCATCCTTGAATCCTGCAATGCCAAGACATTTTGTATCGGAATTTTTGATGATCTCATAATTTATTCAAAATCCATCTCTGAACATTATGAGCATGTCAAAACAATTTTGCAAGCTTTAGAACAAAATGGTTTAAAAATCTCACCTTCAAAAGCAAAATTGTTCCGCACCAAAGTTGTGTACATGGGACATGAACTGATTGTGTCCAAAAACCAGCAAGGAATTCGTGCTCTTAAAGACCGCACCGAAGCAATCAGAAAACTGCCAATTCCGAACACCAAGAGAAAACTTAAAGCCTTCATAGGTAAAGTGAGTTATCTGTCAATGTACTTACAAAAGCTGCAACTCTTGCTTCAGCCGCTACATAAAATTGCTAGCAAAAAGGCAGAATTCAAATGGTTAGAGGAACATCAGACTGCTTATGATGCAATCATAAAGCTTCTTGTTAAACCTCCTATTTTATCACTGCCAAGAAGCACTGGTTTATTCAGATTGTACGTAGACACTTCAAAAATTGCTGTAGGCGCCAGTTTATGGCAAGTACAGGACGGTCAAGAACGACTGCTGGCATACTTTTCAAAAGCTTTGCCACTAGCAGCCCGTCATTATGGCATTACCGAACTCGAATTAAGTGGAATTTCGATCGCTCTGTCCTCATTCCGCACCTGCTCAAAAGCACAGTGTTTGAAGTGTACACGGACCATGCGAGCATACCGCAAATTCTACGGTCAAAAGCAGAACCAAGCACGGAACGCATTAAACGCTTACTTGAGAAAATAAGCGGATATGCTATGAAAATTGGGTTTAAAAAGGGTTCTTCCCTTGTCATTGCTGATTATTTGTCGCGCAACCCTGTTGCATCAAGTGACAATACTTCTGATGAAATAGCATTTCCCATGCTAACCAGAAAACAGCCCAAGACCATGGTATATCTGTCCCTACTGTTAGACAAACAGTAGACAATCAAACCTCCAAGCAAGTGTTTCTGCCAACAGCACCAGTGGTGCCACCTGCACCACCAGTTGTTGAACCAGCTCCATCTGTGGCTGCAACAATACCACATGTTGCTGCCGATGATGCCCCGCATGAAGCGATTCTGCCACCTGCTGATGACCCACCTGCTATGGATCCACCAGCTGTGAATCCACCTCCACCAGCTGTGAATCCACCTCCACCAGCTGTGAATCCACCACCAAGACAGCAACCAGAAAGAGTGCAACAGCCACTGCAACCAGGCAACAATGCCTTACATGCACCAATGACACCTGGTGGCCATTCTCTTGTCAATCCTAGATGGACACAACAACATCCAAATGTACCAGATGCATCAGAAACCGTTGATGAAACACACTCTGCACCACCACCTCATATAACAAGAAAGTCAATTTCTTTAGACTTAAACAATGATCTGATGACAAAACATCTGCCAAAACAATCAGACATTAACAAGTTGTTAGACAAAATTGAACATTCTCGCATACAAGACATGCATTTACCTAGAAACAAAAGAGAGCTTGCAAAAATGCAATCAAGATGTCCCAATTTCAAAGATGTCTATGAGTATATATTAAATGGTTTACTACCATCCCCAAAGCATGCAGCAAAAAGAATTCTTTCTCAAGCAGAACAGTACATCATGCTTGATAAAGTTCTCTTCAAACTTCCATCGAATGACATCACAAATTTGCGCTTAGTCGTACCTCAAGAAATGGTAAATGAAATTTTGTTTTTGTACCATGACAGCTTATTAGCTGCTCATCAAGGTATGGTCAGAGTCATAGCAACCATTCGTCAGAAATTTTATTTCCCTCGAATGTCTCAACTTGTTCTGAATTACATTAGATCATGCAGAGTTTGTCAAACAAGGAAAACACCGGTCAACCAGGAACGACCATTTCATCTCAACATACCAACCGAGTATGTTCCATTGTCACCGCTGAGCTTTTAGCTTCAGAGGTGTCTTCATTCTTTCCTCTTATAGGAACTTTCCTCAAATCGCCATGAACCTCAAGACCTTAACTCTGTAATATCATTTGTATTATTATTGTATAAAAGTAATGTGATATATTATATTATTGTATAATGAGATTCAATGATAGCAACGGGGTAGAACTCACCCCATGTTTCCATGGCAACGGTTACCCTGGTGTTTCTGCGCAGCCGCAGAACACCCTAGTAGCAATCTCTGGGGGCAAGCTTGTTTGCCCAGCCAGAACAGAGCCCGCTTCCCGCTGAGGCAGCAGGAGGGCTACCTGTCTCCCTGACGGGATGACGATTCGTCAGGTAAGGGTACTGTTGTTGGAGGTATGATCAAGGGTTACTCTTAAAGGAACCTCAGGTCATGGTTGATTGAGATGGCATTAGTTTATGATGTATGTAATCCGTTAAGATCGTTGTTTAATGCATTGATAAGTTGGTTACCATCGGTTCTTCGAATGACTCTTAATGTAACTGTTTATGAATTGTGTATTAAATGGATACGTGAAACTAAACTGTCGAGCCTCTGGTATTTCTTGAGTAAGGTGTTTCGTGGTGGCAAGTGCTAGGGTGTCTCCCGCAGGATCCCCGGCGATGAGTCCATCTACTCAATTAGCTACCTCTCACAAAGATACGTGCGTTAACATTATATGGGGGGAATTAGCAAAAAGATGGCATGGTGAGAGAATACCGGTCTGCGGCTTCTTGGCGCTTGTCTGCTGTGTCACACTGTCTCTTGATTTACTACGTTTTTCAAATTTAAGGAATAGCAAACATATTCAGTTCTTGTACCATTACATGTATTGACTTATCAACGGTAACGTAGGCATCGACAACACACGTTGAACTGTAGAAGCAGAACTCTCTGAGATAGCATAGGAATAATTCTTTATATCTGTAAATGATCATACATAGCAACTCAATGTTTGATGTTCGTACGATGTAAGATTCACATTTAGTGACGTTTCTTCTCGAAACACTAGCCTTGCAATGCTATGGGCTATGGGCCTACGGTTTCTTCGCATGAAGAAAGTCCACTTCTTTGATGTGGAAATTCGATTATGTCACAACTTCATATCATGCATAGCGGGTTCGCCAGCTATGGCTAGAGAGCATTGGTTCAACGCCATGCCATTGGTCGCTGTTTTGGTCTCCTAATTAGCTATTGTTCTGCTATATCGTTAATTAAATTGATTAGTATGCTCTACTAAACATGCAGAGCCCAAAGCCTAAAATTAAAATTCATGAAGTTTTACAGAGCCATGTTATCCCACCTTAATTCACCTACTAGTATAGGGGGCGCAATTTTCTTATCAGGTAGCTCAGGGGCTTCGCCCATATCTTTATTTGGTTACCTATTAGCTCATGTTCAGCTTCGATATGCCTGCCTCTCATCTTCCACACCTCTCACAACTTTACCTACACACCTCATCCAGACCCGGACCAGACAGCGCACTCAAGTCTCTGGGGCATCTCTCGCATCATTAGGCCTTCCTGGCAACACAGCACATCTTCCAATACGGTAGGAGCTCATTTTGCAAACATTAATAGGAAAGGCACTTGATTCTTATTTCCTTAATTTATTATGTTTTCATAGGCTATCTGTCATCTCCTCTTATACTTTAATTTTTGCATTTTAACGTTACATTACCAATATGTCTGTCTGTTTTCAAACACATAGCATACTATTTAGATTTTATATACACGGCACTTAAGGTCTAATAGCCTGGTCCCATGGCCACGCTATTCTGCCTTCCTTTTTCCTCACTCTGCAACTTAAATATG
Organism: Platynereis dumerilii; assembly: GCA_026936325.1. Classification (NCBI taxonomy): domain Eukaryota; kingdom Metazoa; phylum Annelida; class Polychaeta; order Phyllodocida; family Nereididae; genus Platynereis; species Platynereis dumerilii. Next base: position 1,930,168 of record JAPTHN010000069.1, read on the forward strand.
TCACATTTCATTACTTTTAAAATTACAAATTCGCTATTGCCCGTCCAACGAACACTCTGGAGATTTTGATTATCACATACTGATTGTCATCCCATCATTGTTTTCTTGAGTAACAGCATGCTCTTCTTCATTTATGCATGTTTCCATCCATTTATTGCCGTTGTGCGCATTGATCATTGATAGTGTATCGCGTTGTATTTTGTTGCGTCAGGTCTACTGTTCTACTTTTAGCTAGCCAAAATTAGTTATTTTAGTTTCTTATTGACTTGAAGGGACAAGTCGACATTTTTTCTTCATGTATGGTGACGTGCTACAGTTAATCCTACATTTTATATATATGTATTTAAAGCAAGATAAGTGATTACTTATTTCATTATTACTGATATATGGTTTTCAAGTGATGTCTTTATTCCCTTATTCTTCGGGTCGTCGGTTGATATGTGTTTTGAGTTACATCCACGTTTATTGCAAGGAATCGCTGTGGCACATTTTGTAGCCTTTACCCTTATTTTGATCTTAGGCTCTATTTTTATACGTAATCTCCCTCAAATTAGTTATATTTTTGCTCTAGTAAGTGCTAGTATGCACGGCACGCTTGCTCTTCTTACATCTATTTTTGCTCTGAATGTCTGTCCCGTTGACACAGTTGACACTTCAGCAGTGGTTACTTAAGTTCCGTTTGGAAGCTCAGACAGCGGTTGATAAGGGATATTTGTCTGCTCGTGCTTCTCGTTATATCAAACATTACACCCCTACTATTCTCTTTAATAAATGGTTATTGTTGGCTGCCAATGATAAGAACACTCAATGGCATGTCTATGAGTCGATACTAGACCAGCTGGGTTATTTGTCTCTTCCCTTGCCAGAACTTGCTCTGTTTCGTGAGGCTTCTTTTGCTCGTTATAAAACGTATTTGAGAAAACCTACCAATGTATGGCTTTACCCTCTTACCCTCATGATGTCAGAAATTGACTCATCCTCTGCTAGTACAAGTCAGGGCGATAAGGGACACCTCGATGTAACTGACGTTTACACTGACACATCGCTTTCAAGTGAACAGCCTAATACCTCGGGCCAACACATTGCCCAACAACCAGATAATTCTTCATTGACTGTTCCTTTACATGTAAAAGTTGGCGATATTATTGACGAGTCCCGTGTTTCCACACCTTCTCATGATAGCTTAAAATCTCGTGAGGAATCACCTGGCCGACACGATTCTGATTCTGACGAAGACCATTCACATCTTGCTCTCAAGACTGCTAGGGATAAGCTTGATAATTCCGATAAAAATTTTTCTGCTGGCCATACTTTTGATAGTGATAACGCTGATAAACAGTCTTTTGGTAGAAATAGATCTCCAGCTCTTTCTGATTCTGGAAGTCACGAACATCCATCTAATATTGCTGGCATTTCTGCAAATTCCAATAACGCCGAAACAGGTGAGGATAACTCTGCTTCTCAGGCTGGTCAGTCTGACGCCTCTCTTATACATCAATTAGATTCTCAGCAACCTGGTGCATCATCATTTGATAATACTGGTCAACAAACGCCTGTTTCACAGCCTGGTGCTACTGCACAAACCCCTCCTGTTACGTCTACTGTCAGCAGCAGTGAACACCCCCAATTACCTCCTGTTTCTCCTAGTCATTCTTTACACGGCTCTGATAATCATCACCATCGCACCCCAGACGACAGTCCACGATCTTCCCCCCGCCATCAGACCCCTCCACGTGAACCTGCATCAGATTTGAGCGACGACCAAATTCCTTCATTGGGAGGTCTCCGTCAACAGCATCAAGTCCCTCCTCCCGAGGACCCTTTTGTGTTTGATAACGTTTCCAACAACGCCTATCAAAACCAGGAATTCGACCAGTCTCTTAATAACTTTCAATTTAATCACTCTTATCAGGAGCCTCCATCTCAACAACACCCCCCATCGTCTCCCCCGGGCCACGCACAACAACCTTCCCCGCGGACTGGCACGTCGCCCAGCACCACCCGGCCTGCTCCAGGACCCTCTGCTTTCTCTGTACCCCCCGTCCCATCTCATACATCTACTCAGGGAAGCCAACCCGCATCTTTCACTTCTGCACAGATTTCCCTTACGAATACAGTTCAGTCTGCTACAATCTCATATACTGTAAATACTGTCACTAGACCACGTACAGCTAATACAACCACTCAAGTACTGTTCCCTTCTCACACTCCTCATTCTAGTCGTAAGCCAGTTATAGGTTACACTGATCCCAGCCATCAAACACTTTTGCATCGCCTCTCTGCTCAATCTCCCTCTGGCTCCAATATGGCTTCGAATAATCACAACCCGGGTGTGACCACTCCTTCTAATTACAATGCTACATCGGGCGCTTTTTCTCATACACCTGCAGTTCGCACTGGTGATCAATTATTATTCGAACATGCTAATCAGCCTTCACATTTTTCTCAACAGGTTACCCAGTCTCAAGCCTCTTCAACCAATCAAACTTTTCAAGATCTCCCTAACTTTGATCCTACTTTTAATAATCTTAATTCCCAGGCTCGATCTCAGCCACAAGACCTTGCTGGCTTGAGCACATCCCTGCCCTGCCCACCTTCCTATCAGGATTCCAGAGATGCGTCTTACCGAGCTACTCAATCTATTCACGGTCCAATTTCTACGTCTCGTTCAGGTTCCCTGCCTTCTTCTTTTTCTGCAGCAGCATTTAACACCCAAATGCCTGAAACACAGCCTAGAACTAAGCCTCTTAATTTTTCAGAGATGAAACCTCCAGTATTTAATGGAGAATCTGATAGCTTGACACCACAGGCATGGATCACCAAATTCAAGGATCATGTCCAATTACATAATCTAAATGACCAGCAGATATTGCATCGCCTGCAGCTGTTCACTGAAGGACATGCTCGCAATTGGTGTAATGCTTTGAAGCCTATGACTTTGGCTCAACTTGAGAAGTTGTTCTTAGATAAATTTTCATTGCTTAGGAGTCGAGCATCTATCCTCGATGCTTTGTCTCAGAAACGTATCACCTATGGTGATAGCGTTGGCAAATACTTGGATGAGATTAAGGAATTGGTGTCACGTTTAGGTCTACCTGAATCGGTCGTGGCTTTATACTTCCGTAAAGGCCTACCCTTGACTTTGCAGCATTCTCTTCAGTTAATCGATGATAACAAACCTCTTGATGAATTACTTCCAATAGTCCAAAGCATTATGGAGCGCGAAGTCATCGCCCAGCACGTTGACGTCACTAAAATCCCTAGTTCAAAATTCGACACAGGTAATTCGCAGTCAACTTTGCTCACTTTACAGGAATCCATGGGCGCTTTGAATCAATCCCTGCAGCAACTGCCTCAAATGCTTGCACCTCGCGATGTTCCCATGGCTGACACTCAACCCCAATATGTCTCTCAGCAAATGCCTTATGGTCAATCTTCTTTTTCTGGTCTTACTTGCTTCCGTTGTGGACTCCGAGGTCATATAGCTACTCATTGTCGTCGATTCATTCCCAATCAGCCATATAGTCTACCAACATCTTCTGATTACCAGCCTGCCGGACGTTCATACAATCGTGACAATTCTACAAATGACGCCTTCAATCAACGATATAACCGACCTAGCAGACCCTTTCCTAATAGGTTCGGTAATTCGAACAGGAACCTTCCAGCAAATGGATTTGCTAATTCAAACAGATCTGGAAACAATAGGCCATTCTCCCAGAATAACCAAAACTTCAATAATCGGCAGCATGACAATGCAAATCTCGCGCAACAGCAGTACAACAGTAATGCCCCTAATAACTCACGTGTTCAGCACCCTAATGGCATTAGAACTGCTTACCGCTCCCAGAGCGCTGGCCCTTTTCCTCGTAATCAACGACCTCCACCTCAGAATCGTTCACAGGGACCACCACATCAGCAACCACGACATAATGGATCATTCTGACTGTGCACAGACACGGCCGTGTCTCGTCCTAACTCAACACCTGCCATTTCTTCCGATTCTCACCACTTGTCTCCTATCGAATCTAATGACCTTACCAACTCTGCTCCTTCCCAAACCTTTAATACTTCTGTGCAGACTTCTCCTTTTCATGATTTTTCTCATTCCGATACTATTGTTAGGGATGACTTCCCTGACATCTTATATGCAGTACTTCAGCCTCCTACTCCCCTTACTCCTTTATCTATTAAAATTCATGATTGTAACTTTATTCCATCACTTTTGCCCGATGGCACCAAATTCTTTACCCTGTTTGATACTGGCAGCTCACACAATTTAGTTAGCACGTCTCTTATCAAACGTAGTCCCTTTTTGCAGGGCCTTCCTCGTGTTGATGCAGATCCAATCAAGCTTATGGTCGGCAATGGTTCTTCTATTTCCATTTCTCAATTTATCTATTTTGTCATTCAGTTTGGCGAGTGTAAAGTTCCTATTAAGACTTTTATTATAGATGTGGCTTCACCAATTGATTGTGTTATGGGCTTGGACGCTCAAATTAGATACAAATGTGTTTTTCGCTCAGCAGAATCACGCATGGATATTTCTGTCGACCAAATTTTACTTGTCGTACATAAGTCGACCACTATAACACCTAATACATCTTGCGATGTGCCAGTTCGTGTAAATCATTTGGCACAATATTTTAATGGTCCATTTGAGGTTAACATATCTCGCATTATTTCTGAAAAGAACTACAAGGCACTTGTCGATTTGCGCAGTGGCTTTGGTTCAATCAGAATTAATAATGTAGATTCTGAAGATATACATTTGCCTGCTGATATAATTCTAGGAGCACTAGTTATGGATATTCCATTTACAACAGCACCTTCTGTGGTCCAACAGCCTGATACCAAATCTGTTGATGATAATTTACTTGATAACACTAATTACGTCATCATCGATAATGGCCCTAATGCTATTTCACAGCTTTCATATCCAGATTATGATGCTATGGATCCTGACACTCGTGCTCAGACTAGACTACGCAATTATCCATGGCTTCAACCTGACGATCCAACTGTGCGCATGACTGAATTCGATATAGTTAATCAGCAATTGAAGCTCGATAAGTGCGCACTTCAGCCTAACGAAGTAGATAAGCTTCGTGAGATCATTTTATCGCACACTCCAGCTTTTAGTTTATATGGTCAGATAGGAACCATCACCCGATACGTTTGTGATATCACCCAACAGCTTATCACTGATTGTTCTTTTAAAGCTCGCCCTTATATCACTTCCCAAGCTGATATCGCCTACGTACGTAAACAGGTACAGAAGCTTTTGCAACTGGGAATTTTCAAAAAGGAACTCACACAAGCTACCAGTGCACTATTCTTAGTCCGCAAATCACGCACGGACGAAAATCCCCGCCTGGTCGGAGATATGCGTTCTGTCAACAAAGCCTTTCAGCTTTTGCAGAGGCCTTGTGCTAATATTGATTCCTTTAAGCAACAAATGGGCAGTCGTCCTTTTCGTTTCGCTACGGCCATTGACTTAAAACAGGCATTTTTTGCATGTCAAGTAACTCCTCAGTCTCGTCAGTACCTCGGCGTCGTTACATTCTATAATGCAGAGTCCATAACCTATACTAGATTACCGATGGGGTATATCAATTCGGGAGCGCTATTCGCTGAAATAATGACTTTAATTACTGAAGAATTGCCACGAATTTATGCAGAATGTGTTTACAACTACTATGATGATTATTTGCTTCTTAGTGAATCCTCTGAGGAGCATCTCGCTCTCATTGATGCTGTTCTTGCTCTTTTTCATAAACACGGCCTGGTTCTTAACTTGGCTAAGTGTTCTTTTGCCTCTAATTCTACCTTTCAATTTCTTGGCTTTGATGTTGATTTACAGGGACCTAATGGACCTACTTTGCGTATCAGACAGTCTAGAATTGATGCTATTATGAACTTGCAGATTCCTCAAAATAGGAAACAGATTAAATCATTCTTAGGCTCAATTCAATTCATTTCTTCCTTTATACCATCTTACCAAAAGACAGCTGAACCTTTGACGCGCCTGTTGCGCAAGGCTAACGAATTTCTCTGGACTGATGAACAACAAGTTGCCTGGGATGCTATTAAGAAAATTCTTACATCACCACCTATTTTGTCATTCCCAAGACCTGAAGGTGAAATGATTCTGGTGTCTGATGCATCCAGAACCGCCTCCGGTGCAGCTCTTTATCAGTTGCAAACTAATGGAATTGATGATACACCTAAAAAAGTTTTGTTAGGTTATGCTAGTCGATTACATGGTAATATTGCTACCCATAATTACAGCATTTCGGAATTGGAAATGATGGCAATTTACTTTGCTGTCCAATCATTTAAATATTTTTTAGCTGGACGTGGTAGGTTTACGATCCTGACGGACCACGCCCCTATTGCTCAAATTCTTAAATCTTCCAGTCATTTTGTAACACCTCGCATAGCAAAATTCTATTGGAAATTACAAGATTACCCTTATCGAATTTATTATGTAAAACCAACCACTACTGAGTTGAAATTGGTTGATATGTTATCTCGTCATCATAACACCCAATGGCCAGCAGATGCTGAACCCATTATTCCAATCGCAGTGGCTGATAAAGATAGGAGCATTAATGACGAAGAGCAACATTCTTATTATAATTTCCTGGATACCAATACTCATCCCCTTTTGACATCTCGTCAAACTTACTATGAAAATCTCTATGCTAATTTTTCGGGTTATTCTCTATTTTGTGTTACAACAAGGGCACAGGCCAAGGAACACTCAGATAATGGTATCTCCCACCCTACCCCACAGCCCACAAAGCCTATAAAACCGCTGTCACATCTTACCAGTGAATGTACCCATACCACTGGACCAGTCTTACCTATTACCGAAATGAAATACAAGACCATCGATAGTAATCAACCTACTATCTTGACTAAAATGCCTCATCAAGCTGACTTAGAACCAGCTATTCGTAAATACATCACAGATGCATTTCATTACGTCAAGATACCTCATGATAGAGTCCAGCTTATAAACGCCCAAAAGCAGGATTTGTATTTGGGACCGGTTTATAACTTCATAGCATATAGCACGTTACCAACTAGTAAGCAAGTGGCAAATCAAGCAGTTGTATTATCTAATCATTTTGCTTTAATCGATTCACTTTTATTCTATGTTCAATCTAGTCCTAAAAGGCATGACGTCATTCTTAAATTGGCCATCCCTAACATCTATATTTTCGACATCATTGAATTCTTTCACTTAAATTTAGGTGCTCATGTAAAGTCTAATAAATTGTATGATGTCATTACATCAAACTTTCACATTAAGAATCTCATGAAATACATTTTGGATTATGCCAGAACTTGTTTGATTTGCCAGCGCTCGTCTCAGGTTATTGAAACAAATAAGCAAAGGGAATTCGTTCCTAGATTGCTTACTGATTGTACTCCCTTTGTGCATATACATTTTGATATCAAAACCTTTCCCCATGCTACTGCTCAAATTATCCATTGTCTCATCCTACAAGATGTTTTCTCCCGTTATGTCGTAGCCATTCCATTACGCAGTAGAAAAGCTGATGAGATTGCTAAGAAATTTATTGAGCATTTTTGTTTACCATACATGATACCTCATAGGGTTACTTGTGATAAAGAAGCTTCTTTCGTCGGTAAAATTATGACAGCAGTGTTTAAATCGTTGAATGTTCAGGTTCACCTTGTGCCTACAATGATACATTCAAGCAATATGGCTGAAAGGGCTATTCAATCTGTTTCCAACCTATTGTTAACTATGATAGAATATAAGTATTCCCAATGGCCTTCCCTTATTCCATATGCTTGTAAAACCTATAATTCTTTGCCTCACGCAGTTACCAAGTATTCCCCTAATTTCCTTGTTTTCCTTAGAGAAGACCGCAATCTCGTGGATATTAATCCCGAGGCACTTTCTGTGGTTGCTACTTCTTACGATCAGTATGTATCTTCGATTAGAGAGAAATTGCGGTTTGTCAGACAACAAGCTGTAGTTTCTCATAACAAAATTAAGATTAGACAGACCCAGCAACACGCAAAACGTATGCCAAAACTACATTCATTTAAAGAAGGAGACCTCGTCTTATTACTGGCACCAAAATATACTGGGGTCCAATATTCTACCAAATTAAGCATTAAGCTTATTGGCCCATTGTATATTGCATCAGAGCCACTTTTGAATCAATTTTTGCTTAAGACAATTGACGACCGTACTTTACCAGGTCTATTTCACATAGGTAGATTGAAGCATTGTATGGTTCGTTCTAAGAATGGTTCACCAATTTATAACCAGCAACAATTGCGCATTCAAATTCTGTCCGAAAATCTCAAGATTGATGATGTGGCTGCAGCCACTATGCAATTACACAGCGACGAATCTCGAGGGCCTCCATTACAAGTCCCTACCCCATCTTCACAGGTCAACCCTGGCTCTTTGTCCCAATCATCGCTTGATTCCCGTGACCTTTCCCACCCTTCGCATCAATTACCCCAGCCTTCTTATAGTATGACAATTCCTAACCCTGACGCTCTTCTTTTATATTTTAAAACTCGGCAAGATGATACTCAACCAGGCCCTGGGTCTGCACTTCATGAATGGCCCTGTATTCTCGATGATGACAGTACAGTCACCTCAACTATAACATCAGCCCGTTGGCGTGACGGTCATCTCCAAGTATATATCAACTATCCATCTCAGATATCTTGTGTATCTGCTTGGCATTTTGTGTTTCAGGAATATGGTCTGTTTCCATTGTTCGACTGCATTTCGAACTTGCGACCTACAGGCCGACCTTTCTTCCCTATGAACTAAGTTATTTAACCATGGTGAAGATGACCTTGAATGCCACCGATATATGATTTAGTCTCTATTGATTGGCTATTGATGGTGCAGCCGTTGAATAATCTTCTCTTCTTTGCTTGGCTGCGGAGGTGACCGAGACCCTAGGACTCTCTGACCCCACCTGACATCCACCCTATTGACCAATTGCTAATTTTATTAAACACGGCAATCATCGTGTTGAATTTTTTTTCTACACATCCATCTAATATATATTTTTTTTCTGTAATACCGTTATGTTGACAATTTATTGTGGTACCATATTGTATAATAATCTCTAAACAATTAAGTCTCATTTTCAATATAACCTTTATCCTATTATACCATAGCTCAGATCTATAGCAAAGTCAAAAATTGGAGAAGGATAGTGACCTTTCTTCCTTCCTGTAAGTCATGAACATACCTAGAACTACTCTATAACCTTTTAGCAAGGAATTTGCAGACTTTTCAGAATCTGCTTACGTAAGCAAAAACACCTCTCCAGGTAGTGCTCTAAAACGTTTCCATTGCTCTCCTTTCACAGGAACGGCACACCCTAAACAAGTTTATTCACCCCTCCTTCCAAAGTTGCTTTCTATTTATCAGATTTAGTAAGCTAAAACGTTTTCCTAGCCAAACCTACTTGAGAAACGTCTTCCCCCATCCCTCATGTTTACTTAAGCTAAACTTACTGTAGTTTCGTTTGTCCATTTGCCAGACGATACTTCATGTCTTGCATTTTTACCTCCTCCATGTGTTTATCCCACATGACACATTATTCCTTCCAGAACACATATCGGCTACAGACACACACTTTATAGTGTCTCACCAGTCACCTCCGCGGTATGTGAATAACACACCAGTCAGACTCCTCAGTCAACATTCCTTGCATAGTCAACTATAGTCGTTGTTATCTGTGATGCCACCTTGTGTTGGAATTACACATCCTTAAGAGTAATATTAAAGAGTAATATTAAAGTAAGTTTTCAGGATAAAATGACGACTATAAATTGCTTTATGTCTCATCAATGCAAAATGGCTGCAATGATTGTTGTCTCCAGTAAAGTTTTTAATTGCCATTTCTGCATGTTTCCACATGCTGCCACATATGGTCTCATAAACGTCCAACATTTCTTCCATAATTCCTTATCTATAACTTATGTCATGGTCCCCCAGGCTTTCATTTTGCAATAATACCTAAAGTAACGCCACGCGGTCTGATGCAACTTCAACTTTGCCTAATGAACAGGCGCTTGCATCACTTTCCTGGTCTGTTTGCAACTGATCTCTCCTTGGGACATATCAAGCCATATGGCGAATTCAATCACCATAGACGCATATCAATACGCACAGTTGCCACCGCACATGACTAGGTGCACAAAGTCCATTATGACCACCAGAATATCAGGAACAAGCACTAATTCATATATGTATATACATAGAGCTGTCTCCGTCGTTCCTATTAAACATACTAATTAATGATAATTAATGATAATGAATGATAACCTCTTCAGCCTGAAGGCTGAACAAATGAGTCATTTGCACGCAACAACGATCTCCTAAAAAGTCGCATCATAAAACCATGGATGCATTGGGTTATTCTTTCTTGTTTTCTCAAGGCTTATACGATGCACTCCTCCTTCCTTGTTTCAGCTTTTGAGTATGTAATGCATTGTCATCGTCTGGATTTTCCTTCATCCACGCTTGGCTTGGTCATCGTCCAAAAATTTCTTGTGCACTACTAACAAGACCTCAGCCTCCAAGCTTCATCAAGTAAAATATCCTCTTCATAAAGCTTCACTATAGCATTCTTCCATAGTTTTCCATTTAGAGATCTCTGACAATGATTTCCTTTTGGACCTGCCAGACAGGGCGGCAGTCATCCTACAGTACTTTCATCTTGTCTTTTGCCAATTTGATAATAGTAGTGAGATTGGATCCGACTATGTTCAATCAGTGATTGGAGTGCCTGACGAGTCCTTTGGGCAATCACACCGTTTCATCCTTTTCGGTATTGTCCTTGTTCTGATTGGAATACAGATTCACTCTCCTTTTGAATCGAATGCTTCCAAGCTCCCAACAAAACAAGTATACAGCTCTCCACCGATATAATTCAAGATCACGTTTAGGATCTTCAATTCTAGATTCGAAGAGAATTTAATTGAAATACAGTACTCAATATACGGACAGTGCTATATCGACAAAATGATAACAGAACTGTACAATAACAGTGTTAACTTAGCCTTCATAGTCCTACTCTGGAATCTATGCACGGAACAATAAATGTATAGCAGTAAAGTGAAGTCTCCACGTAAGTACTTTCCCTCAATTTCCACAAGTTTTCTTTTGTCCGTCTACGATACAATACAGGTTCATATTATGTTAAATAAGACTTATAAATATGAAGGTTAATCAAAACATTGTATTGTGGATTTACAGCTTCCCTAAAATTTCACAAGTTTTCTTTCGTGCTGACCATTCACAAATGTTCATGGTTACCAGCATACAAGAGCAATATTCAGGTATTCTTTCCTTTCGTTACAAGGCCGACCATCGTGTTACCATTGTACATGAAGTACATCTTATCTCCTACCATTCAATAATCCTACCATTTAATAAATACATTATATTCCAATTCCAATTACAAGTCATTCTTTATATGAAGTTCATTGCAGTGTCCCTGCGATTCGAACTCGCGACCTCGCACATACCCTTTCTTCCTACAAAATCAAAATCTCAACGTTGGTGTCCGGTCGCGCTGCCTGTGTCGCCACCGAGTCCACTGATTTGTAGCTCTTATAATTGCATCAAATTAATTTCATCTTTTCTTCCGCATTCAGTGTTGTCATAAGCTGACAAATGCACGAAGTTTATTGTATCTTCTTAGCTCTTTTAATATCATATCGACCAACCTGTTCGCATTAATTTCCTCTCTTTTCATATAAATACAATATTTAGATTGTTACAGCACATTTATTTTGGCCACGTGCATGAATCATTACTCGCTATCTTCAGTGTCTATTTTTAGATCACTCTCTCAATCTGAAATGAAAACGAGGCTCTCCGCCAGCTCAGCAGCATACATAGGTCACTAGAAGTCTTAAAAATATGCTGTTGGCCGGTTCGGCCTTGGTCTAGGGTAAAGTCTTCGCGTCTTAATTGACCAGCCAGCTCTCACGCATGACGAAGTTGAACTTCGTCGCTTCGAATCCCGTCGGGGACATGTCCAGATACTTTGTCAGGTTCTGTATAGCTAATTTCCAGAGCTCTTCTGGAATATCAGACATAAAGAAAAGTACATCCACATTCACACAAGCAATGGCTCAGTGAGTTACGCTTGAAGATAAACACCTCCTATCCTCCAAAGTCCGAACCAGGCTTTTGTGTTCATTATTGTGTCTTGTTTATTTCAGTGACAATATGACAGAAGGTTTCCTTCTTTCGTTTCCTTCACTTTCTCTCGTGTAACACAATTGTTTGCATTTAAGCTTCTTTCCATTATAAAAGTAATGCAGTTCCATAGAAGAAGAAATTCACTTATGAATAACACTGCCTAACAAATGGATCACTTGTCATCCATAATAATATGTCAGACAATACAGGGAATCTACAGGAAAACCTCCTGGCTCTTTCGTTATTAAGTGTTGTAGCTCTGGCTATGAGTTGTCACTTTGGCAATTATGTCCATTTGCATATGGTATATCCACATGCATATCTTCAATAGTTCGATTGGAATTTCAGTTATTATAGACATGTCAATAAATCGGTAGACACAAGACTCAATTTAATTTTCCTTGAGTTACTTCAAGATGATCCTAGGTACTCCAAATACCATTGAAACACAATCCTATGACATCAGTGTCTTATTTTGGTACTTTGATGCCTACTCTCTTCTGCACAATACTGACCTTAGGTCAACATGAATAAGAAAAAGAATTACAAGTCCTCTAATGTGAATTATGGATGATACCTTTGTATAGTGCATACCTGTATGTCAGCAAAATCATGCATAGGTTTCTTATTATCGCCAATAGCAACTGAAGGGATCACCTGCTCGTGGTCTATTTCCATATCACTGGAAAGTATCATCAGTAAGTGTCATACTGACAGTGTCTTGCTTCAATAGTCCTAACCTTTATATTTTGTCCATACACAATTTAAAGGGTCGTCCGCACTTAGCATATTGGCTATACCAAAATGCCTAGTCTCTCGATTTCATATTTACATATATTCCATGATAATCTTTTATACACAATATACCGAGTATTCCATATAAACGTCATTACAAATAATGCTAAGTTTCCTTGCTCCAAGCCTTCCTCTTGAGACGCACATATCTCTCAAAGATCTCTCAGGGATTGTCTCCTATCATAGGATCATCTCCTTCCTTTAGGACATGTTTTCCTCAAAAAATCTCTTCCGTCAAGAAGTATCGGAGTGTGTCGTTATTGGCATTGTCCTAACCTGCTACATTACTAAATTCGATTGTGGCTCAGCATCCTGTGCATCTTTTCGACGTTTGGTTTCTTTGCAATGTCCTGTTTCGTCGACATCCTGCCTCACAAATCATCTCAAATAAATAACAGATATTTACTGACATGGATGTGGCTTTACGTGAAACATTTATGCATCTATTGGTCTCAAACAAGTAACAGATATTTAATCCAATATCCCACATAATTTCACAAGCTTTTCTGTCCATAAATAGTTGGACTTATTTCAGTTGACTGTGGACTGATAACTTCCGTTCTCGTTGAATGAATGTTTCTTTAACATCTAAACGTTACCATTTCAGTATATTAGCTATCACCCATGAACCCATGGGAGCCCAACATCAGTTTCCCGCACCTTATCAGTCTTCTCTTAAGCTAATAATTAGTTTAATAATTACTTATGAATCACTTTCTCCCTATGCCGTATTCCTCTTTCGCACATATTCATGCCACATGTGTCCGTATGATACTTCATGCGTTTCTCATGGACAAAATTGGTTATCATTCCCCTCTGTTATGCAGACTTGTACTTGCCTTTAAGATTTCATATGGTTTAATGAGACACATCAATGCTTGACATATGAATTCATCACTCCAACCGAACTGCCAGCAAGCAGTGACGGTCACACACACAAAGGTGAAATCACAGCTTTCCAACAACATTCAAGCAGTTTCATCCTGATTACATAACCCGAACACATGTGTAATCACTTACACCTAAATTAGTCAGACCTATCTTCACACCATCTGCAATTCCTCACTTATACCCCCCCCCCCCCCCCTCAGTGATACTCCACCCCTTGTTTATGGCCCCTCCATCATTTGGTATTTGTCTTCCGTTGACTCAACTACTGTTCCTCAGTGTATTTGCAACAATGCATCGAAGGCGAATGTCGTATCCTCCTTCACACAGTAATATGGAATGGTCTACAGCAACTCGTGTGAATGTTGCTCACCTGCAGCAACTTCCTCAGTTCCAGGGACCTAAGCAGACGGTTTCTGTTGCTACTCAAACCGAGGCTACATGCATCTATCATTCACCTCCAACCCTCGATATTGATGCTTTTCGCTCTGCAGCCAATTATGTGGCTTGCACTTATGCTCAACAGAAACCTCTAGTCAATGGATGGGACTCGGATTGTCCTAGTCCTACACCGACACCGGACTCATCATGGTCAACAGACGAAGATCTCCCGGGCTATACCATGTCAGCCGAAGCAGCTGCCCAGCCTACACATTTTTTGCCACCATTGCGTCCAAAGCCTTTTCACCATCGTCATTTCTTTGACAATGAACAGGAAGTACGCATGGCTCCATCACTGCCAATGTATACGTCAACTCCGGTGTCATCACCCCCACTGTTGATGCTTTCTCAGCGTCTCCATTACATACAGGAATTACCCGAAGATTTCAATGACGCAGACGACCAACAAACCGAATTGAAGTCGACTCTACAACAACAGTAATCAGGTTTTCCTTTAACCTTACGAACTAATGGACTCATTCAAATCTATTTACTTCTTTAAAAATATAGACTTCAATGTACCAAGAAACAGTTTGACCCATCGAATGCCTTTCTCCCTGTTAATCGAACAATTACGCTATATGATGTGAATGCTATATAACCGACTTTTGTGTTACCTACAATGCTGATTTATACACCTATTCATTAAATTTACAAATTTTACCGAATTATATTCTTCGTCCATTCTTCACAACCAAATAGTCTTCGAATATTTGTATTAGCACACCTTAACAGGCCTTAAACCTCAACAAGAGTTCTCGACCCGCACATTTTAACACATGTGCGATGATATCTTGCATTTGTTGCGTCGCCAACTTCTCGCTTACATGCCACCAGGAGGGTGTAGTCCCTTCATTTCGTTCCCAGACCAATACGGTTATTCACCGTTAAGTCTTTTCTGTAGCTCACAAGCATTCAGCCGGATTATTCATCTACTTTGAGCCCACCAACAACGCTCTTAAACCTTGCCATTCTTCGTTGAGAATTGTTTTCCATCTCTTATCACTGTGTTCCTTGTGATCAATCGATAGTATTTCCATACGTTGGCCACTGTCTCCTCGCAGCATTGACCACCTATTCCCTTGTTCTTTGCACTTGATTGCCTTCTTGATATAGTACTTTATTGGCTTATCATTTTACCCTCGGTAAACACCATTATTTGGTACGCATATTTCAGAGACAGAGACTCTCCACAGAGATCCATCACGATCCTTTCTTAGTAAATCTGGTTGCCATTCTGCCTTCAATTGCTTTTTATAACCTCTTGTAATTATTTAAGACTTGTTTCTTACCTATCTTTTAGTTCTGAAACTATTTTTATGATGAGATTTAACAAATATATATTCTTTGAATGGCGTGATCGTGACGAGACACAGTCAATCAACAGGTCAGACTTGAATGTCTGAGCTTCCGTATTCTCGGTGATCATGCTGATATATCTGCAATACCGTGAACATCGGTTAACCCTTGTCGAATTAAGTCGATTCCAGTTTCTTCCTTAAATTGTGTTACCCACAATGCTGTGTGATGATATCTTCCATGCCACCGATAAGGTTTTTTGTCTAAGACTCCCCTCACGTGTAGTCTTCTCCTCTTCTCATCCATTAGCTTACCGCGTTCGTATCATTAGCATTTTGTACATATTCCATTCTGCATTTTGTAGATAGTCAGTAATATTCAAACATGGAGTATGTTTCTTTTCTGCATTTCCTGCTCATGTTGTGAGTGTCGTTTATTGCAGATATTAGCCGTCAATCATCTTGCCAATTGAGAAGTGATTATATGCCATTATTGATGGACTGTTTTCTTACAAATTATCCACTACCTTTCCCATCGTGACATGTTGGTATTACTTTGATTGAGCATTACTGTAACTGCTCTGATACAGTATTATCTTTGAGCATCTTTTCTTATAATTATTGTGCAGCATATTACGTTGAGTAAGTATCTCAGTATGTTGCAAGTTCTCTGCCTGTCGGACTGGGAGCCCGACCATAATTTGGGGATATCTTGTGCTATTTCATGTGTTCCGGCTCATGCCGATGTAGTTATGTTAATATGTTCCGACAATGTGGTCGTGAGTTTAATCTTAGCACATAATTTTAAATGCGTTTCTGTGGATTTTGCTCACCCAGTGATTGTAGCATCGCTTCGCATTTTGGGGAAAGAAAAACCTTTTTTTTGTAAATGACCAACTCATTATACACAAATTATAGCTAGCTAGCTAATTCCTTTTCCATAGTTCATTATATGGTATGGCATCACAACATAGCCCGGCAGGGGGCGCTTTCTGTGTTGCCATGGCTTCACCGAGACTGCCGTGGGAAGCAGTTTCTTGTTGCTTTGGTAGCACCCTTGCACCTTATATGGCACGCTACCTGCTGTAAAATTTTCGGCTCAGCCCACAGGGCCCAGCTCTTGCGGAGCCAGTAAAACCTTAGCTTACCTGCTCTAATCTTTACACCTGTAGAGAGGCAGCAGTCCTACATACAGCTTGCAACATTATGTAAGTACACCCTTTTCAAAGAGTCATTTACCGGTCATTTAGGACCACTAACCTGCATATACGTTTACTAATTAGTAAACCGGGAATTTTTATAGGCATTGAGTTTTGTTGATGAAGTTTCGAGTTGTGTTATATTGAGATAAGTTCACAGTAATTATACTCCCAATTTTTCTTACACGCGTGTAATCGTGGGAAGGTACTTTATTAACTTATATTTCTTTGACGACAATTGTTATATTTTCAGGTCTGGTCGAGACTCTCGATTTCAGTAATTCAGTATGATCTTAGAGTATATCTCTTGCATTTTCTGTCGACATACACAGCATTCTTTCATATGATAGGCAAAGTAGTTGGAAAACTCGTCTTGCCTAATTGTTATGAATACTTATTTCCGTTGATAATTATTTGTGTATTGATAGTCGTATTCGTTTTACATAGGATATGTCGACCTGATTGATGACTTTTGCACGCTTAGTATGCTAATCGTTACTATTATGTCTCTTTGTGGATGAACTTCTTTTACCTGTTATCTTCGTTTATGTGCATGTCTACATTCAGTTAATCATGTCTTTCTCACCACCTTATTGGTTAATAGTTATAGTAATACCTGATTTTACTGGTGATGCTAGAACCTTTTAGCCAATTATATACCTTGCTACCTCATTATAAACATTACAATGACGCTAATTGTCCTTTTTCCCTTCCTCCTCCTTCCCTTGGTTCCAGCTCAATCACCACCTCCATCTGATTTGCAACGAATTGCTGAGCAAGACGCTTTTCTTTATAAGAATTTTGGATTTACCATTAATCCAAACACGGCCGCCGTTTGGGCCAAGCGTACTTTGCTTCAAACACAAGATCAACCTATGGCTTCTTGTAGAGTTTCTATGTTTGGTGAATGGTGTTCTCGCAAACGAGACATATTTACATGTGATTTGGGAGCCAATTTTTCTACACCTCCATGTGTATGGCCTCCCGATTCACCTCGTATCACAAAACTGATTCTTTCCTCTGGCGCACTTACTAAGGATATTATCTCTTTCTTCACCACTATGCCTTTCATGAGATATCTCACTTTACAAAATCTTACTTCTGCAGTAAGGTTTCCTGACGTTATTGACTCATTTCCCGAGATCAATTTTTTAGATCTGCCAGACACTCAAGTTACTCATGTACAATACGTCCAAGCACGTTCACAGTTACATGCTATTACTAATTTAGTCCTTGATGACGCCTCAGTCTTCGCTCCATGGTCTTCCCTTTATCGTTTAAGACGTATACAACTTACCTTACTTAGGGATTTATCGTCTCCCGCCCTACCTTTATTACCACAAGCTCAATTAACTCATTTAGACCTTACCATACACGGTTCAACGTCCTTTCAGTGGAACCATCTCGGCGTTTCACAAAGTAAACTGATATCTCTTAGACTCCATCTACCAGATATGACCCGCCTCCCATCTTCTATGCCTTTCAATAACATACAACAATTAAAATTACAAGCTTCTAATGTTCCTTTCGAAGTTTCCAACCTCTTGCCCAATCTATCAGCACATCAATCTTTTAATTTTACACGACCAAAACCATTTCTCCAAACACTTATTCTTCAGGGTTTCTATTTTCAGAAAACGCAACAATTTAATGTCTTAAATTTAGCTAAAATAGTTATACTAGACTGTATTGGCGGAATACAGAATCTTCATTATCCAACATCTCTTAGAGTACTTAGACTCAGAAATATTACTACTTCAAGATCATTAAGAGATCCATTAACAAACACGCCCAATCTGCGCACTTTCGAACTAACTCATTCTAAGCTAACACATATTTCCAGAGCATATTTTAGATATGTCGATCAACTTTATTACTTAAATTTATCCTATAATAACCTTCATACATTTGAAATTAGACATAGAGATATCCGTCAATTAGCTGTAATAGATCTTAGTTACAACTCCCTGTATAGAATTTCTGGTCCTTTCTTTATCAGAGACCATCTGGAATATATATTTTTGCAACGTAACAATCTGCAGTATTTAGATGGCGTTAACAAACAAATTTACTTTCCTTCACCCGAAATGAAAGAACTTGACCTAACATCTAATCCCCTTAATTGTAATTGCGATTTGGCAGTCTTCCTGAACACGTTGCCTGATACCACTAGGATTTCTGGTACTTGTCAAAGTAACGTGTCTTTCCCAATTCAAAATATGACTTTCGAAGCATGTGACTCCATTCCCTTACTCCGTTCATCCCGTTCCCTTAGAGACCAATTACGTCATATGCAGCTTCTCGCATCTGTTAATCACAAGGATGCTCGCCCACTCACAAGCAGCTCTGGCCTTTTTCCACCAGACGCAGCTTCACGTTGGAGCTCTGCACCCGCACAGCTTCTCCGCCCAGACTATGGCGTTGGCTATAGTTATCGAGGACAAATTTTTCCCAGTGTTGAATTCTTTATCATCAATGCAAATATTTTCTATCCCGATTTCCATATTCCCACATTCACTTGGGACCTCACAATGTTCGAAGACATGTGTCAATCCCCTGATGATTTAATCGCTGCAATATGTTCTGATTTCGCTCCACTCTTAAAGAATACTATCGATAAAGTTGATTCTTATAAAACAGCTTTAAAGGCTAAACTAGCACACATATCGACTATCTTCACTCAACAACATTTTGAAGAATATCGTCGACCTCCTCCAACTCATTCTACCCCCATTGCCCCCCCTCCTCTTTCAGCAGTCCACCACCACGCTAAGAGGGCAGCTCACGATCCACCTTTTGCGCATCCCACATTCTCATATTCCCCTCCACCTACCATGCCCCCCTTCTTTGATCAATACTCGCCACCCAGTCGTCCTAAACGAGCGGGTCGTACACCAACACCTCGAGATCCCCTTGCCTTACCTAATACCGATGATACATCTAATACAACTAAGCAATTAATGCAATCTACTAATGAAACCTTCCGTGTCAATATTAATACCCAGGATTGGCAATCCGAAGACAGTACTGCTTTCTGGCTTTCAGTTACTATCCCACAAGCCGGAGCAGGTATGTCTGCTAATATTAGACGACAGAGAGATCAAATTTTTGTAAATACTATTGAGTCTATGTCTGCACGTCAGAATCTCATGAGGGACGCTTTCCTTGAAATGCGTTCTGATTTAGTTCTCACCATTGATGTCATAGCCAGTACCTTCACCAACACCTCCAGAAACATTAAACTAATTCATACACTTTTAAATGAAACCAATCAGGAAATTATTTCCCAATTTGCTGTGGTTAGTAACGCTATCAACGCATTACAACGTAAGATTCAAGCCACAAGGATCCTTAGCTTGCTGACCTCTAAATATCTCAGGCTTTGGTCCCAACAAATACAGCAACTTCATATCCTCTTAAATGAAGCTGATAAATTAATTACAGCCTTCCACGACCTGGCTGCAGGTAAAATTTCTCCACATGTGCTTCCAGCCTCATATGTCCATAAATTAGTTCACAAAGTATCAACGGTATTATATTCATGGCACAACAGTTATCAATTAGCTTTTACGGATTTGGCTCATATCTATCAGAAATCACAACCAATCTTTATGCCTACTAGACATGGTTTCTTACTCCAACTCCTATGGCCAATCCAACCTAAGAATTCAAAACCCTACACCTTGTATCACACAGAGTCACTCCATGTACCTGTGGTAGCTACTCCTGCTTTCCAAGACCGCGAGTCTAACCATGATTACACTCGTATCTCTATCCCAAAACCTTTTCTAGGAGTGCAGCACGATTCCTTCTTGGAACTCAGTCTTGAAGAGCTCCAGGAATGTCTCAACATTGACGATCAATTTCTTTGCACAGAATCAACAATTCAAATTGATAGCTCGCAGCTATCTTGCAACACTGCAATATACACGAATGCTACTGCAGACGTCATTTCTGACCTCTGTCAAGTCGATTACTTCTTTGAACCTTTTCGTGCAGCACCTCGTGTAATAGACGCAGGTAACCAGCTTTTAGTTACTGGCTTATCACTCCCATGGACTCGACGTTGCTCCAATGATCGTGTGGCACGTCCCGTTCCTGGTAGTCTTTACGCTGTGCTTCAGCGTGGCCAGTTTTGTTTTTGCGAATTCTCTTCCCCTTCAGGTTTCATTCCCAGGCGTATTACAGGATGTCCCGCATCCGAAAATAATCAATATAAACCTTTCTTAATCAACTATACGATTAATGCAATTGCGATGCATTCCTTTGAACGTGAATTCAACTTCACAAGTCTACCACCATATGAATCTTATGGCATGCCAAATTTCACCTTGCCTAAATTTGCAGTGGCTGCCAGAATAGCAAATACCTCACTTGCAAATATGACACATGGCATTATTAAGCTTAAGGAACTTAGTCGCCTTATTCAACAAAAGGGTGACGATTTTATGCTTAAATGGGCCGAGCTGGAAGCTTCCTTTTATCTTTCAGCTTGGTTCAGCCTTCGCCATTGGATCCGTGGATTTGCCTTCATCGGTTCCATAGCTGGATATTTGTCTCTAATTTTGGTAATATTTATGTATTGTCGTGGTAGATACCTTAGTGGCCTTTTATCCTCTATGGTTATGGCTACTCATTTTAAACCATCCCACGCCAACCCAGTCATTCCAGGACGTCCTCTGCATTGTGATTCAGTCAGTTATGTAATTTACCCTGTTTCTATCAGTCCTGTCAGTCTTATACATATCACTACCCTTCACCTTCTTACTATTTGTGTCTTTTACATGGTAGTGAGCCTGGCTAAGCGTTGTCTACATAAATGTTGTAGGGATTTCAGAGTGATGCATCGCTCACCCGAAACCCGCAAATTTCCACAGATCGAAATATTCATGGAATTGAATAGTGGACACCAGCGCTTACTTCTATATGTTCTTACTATTAAGTCCCACCTCTCTTCACTTTCTCTTAAAGGTGTCATTTGTCCTAATAGTTTCAAGTGCGACCATCATAGATTATACAGTATCCTCAAACCCAACTGGGATACTGCACTATGCTCTTTGCAGATTGATTCACTTAACGTGGAACTCCCTAGACTCATTAATGTTCCATTATACAAGCAGAAAAAGTTACAGCAAATTATGCAAGGACAGTTTGCGGTGACTATGCTCGCATCTGACTCAGTTCACCTTTACAAATTGGGTCATAACATGCAAGAAGTTATTAATACTCAAGAGCTTAATCCTTACTCAGCTCTAATTAGAGAACTTCGTCAAAGGGAGATGGAATTTCGGTCCACCAATGTTATGGAACCGGATACTACCCATTCAGTACAGATAAAACCTTATGCCACCACTTCTGGCCTGGCTGCATCAAAGAAAATGACCCCCCCTACTCGCATACCGACCCGTACAACCCCACCAAGGCGGACTACCCCGCCTCGCCGGTCCACCTCACCCCGGCAACCATCGGCCCCTCGCATGGGTACCCGAGTTGATACCCCCCCTAATCGCTCAGTAGTTGATATCGAGTTGGAACCACGCCCCACTCGCCCTACGTCACTGTTGCTCCGCCCAACTTTCCCCCCTCCCCTTCCACCACCCCCCTCTCCTGACGATACCAGTACCAGCGTCTGATTCTATTTCACTGCATGATTATGATTACTTATCTTTGCACTGCACTTTCGTACAATAACTTTTCCTGTACAACTGCATTCTGACTGCATTTCTTTTTCCCTTTTCTATCTGTATGTGTATTGTTGCATTTTAACCCTTCATACTCATGCTTGCATATCCTTATATTTTAGTCAGTCTGTGAAGAGTCACACCTTGTTCGTTCGATTGTATGGGTAACATTTTACTGACATATGCTTGAAGGTATGCATATATTCTGTGCATAAGCCTTACGCAACACTTTCTCATCCTAAAAATTCATAATCTTATACTCACGTTGCACAGTGATCTTCTTCCTTTATTGATGTGATTCATTTTGATCTTGGGGAGCTGATCACCATGATGATGCATCAAAAATTTTGCCGTGGTTTGCTACCTTTCTATCTACATTTAAACATCTCTTTTACCTTTTAATTCTACACACTTAACGACCAGCATCTTGCTGGGATTCAGATTATTTATCTAAACCAATTATGATATTCCTTTTATTATCTTTTATTTAAATTATTTATATTTTATATATATATCACGTGCCTTTTCTTACATGTTGTTTGCAGTAACCTTATTGGTCGAGCTCCTAGCCTGTTTCTTAAAGTAATTTCAGTATGACTATTGCATACCATTTTAATGCTGTGTCGTCACATAATTTGCGGGAATGTCTCTTTGATCACGAGTTGCTGGTCGGGCTGGTCGTCAAACATCAGTGCAAGACTTGCTGTGGGCACCTATGATCAGAGACACATTCGATGCATATGTTCTCTAATCTTTGATCTGAGTCAGTCGTTACAGAGCCTGTGCTTCCACTGTGACTTCTACTGTCACGGGCACCCTATCAAGAGACACATCCGATTCAACATCCGGAAGTCAGTCGATTGGAGCACCACCTCCTTGGGCACCATGCTCGCGTATGGGATCACGTTCCGACAGCACATGCGACTACTTCGAGTTGGCCGTATTCCTGTCGTCATCCCATGGCAATATGAAGAGGGCACCATTTCGGGGCGACCAATAGTGTGAACATTCCGTTACACTCCATTTCCGTCGTAACCACGGCAAGCATATCGTTGCCTTGACCTGTTTCCAACATGGGGCTACATTACTGCAGAACTTTCTTTGAACTTTTGTGTCTGGCTTGGCATTGTGCAGTCTTCGTCGCACATGTCACCATTCACAACCGAGCTCACATTGTATGATGATATGGTGATGTCATCTCCTGCTTGGCTTCTTAACAGTCGGCTAATCTGGATTGCCTCTGTTTCTACACAAGCATCAACGAACACTTGTGCTTGAAGAGCATGGCCTCATTTTTAGTTAGTGACTAATATGGATTGTCTCAACTACCTTCCGGCCTGCATCTTCTTAATGACACTCTTTTCCTCTGGGTAACTACTTTATTCAGGTGGCTAACACGGATTGCCCCTGCTATCAGTTACCGTTGACAGACACTAATATGGATTGTGTCTAGTTCAGAAGAGTCTCCTCACCACGCATTCCCCAGCGTTCTCGCACAAAGTTGTGCTCGCACATAACACATAATAAACATTGTGATCTCAGAAAGTGCATACACGAAAGACTCATGACGACGTCTTCTTCTCCATGACCCACCAAGGTCCACCCGATATTGGGATTGTCTGAATAAAAACATGAAGGTCGTGTCGAACGAGTCACGTCCTCCTTCGCCAGACCCCAACATAAGGTCTGAGTAATAGTTCAAGATGTAGATCAGTCCACCTCCTCCTCCGCCTGACCCTAACCTGGGTTAGTCACGCAACGAGGCCGGACTGGCGAATCTTCGCAGTACTGCAGCTATATTAGTCCCTCGAGTCTTCAGCATAGTTACCAAAATACCAGTTACTCGCTCAGAACGTTTCCTGTCTCCGCTAAAGTTGTCGTGCCTCTGGCACCACATCAAGCTATTTCCACCACTCCGGTTCGCACCTCGCCTGTGCTCCATTCACAGAAACAATATTCCTCCGAAATGACACTGACTGTCGTGTAATGGTAGTCTCTCATGGCTTCCATTCACTTCGCCACTTCGGTACAGCTGAGAATGGTGGAAGGACCACTCATCCAGGTTGACATTGTTGTTCTGTATCTGTTAGAACAGTAACAACCCCCTCATCGTTTTGGGTGGATGGTAATAGGACCTTGAACTCTCGCAGCTCGTCCGTTAGGTCCACGACGTCCGGCATCTTTCACGTTGCCAGGTCGAACACCCCGTTCGACCCTGAGAAACACATCGCTGTCGACACCTCGTTTGCCCTTGACAAACACATCTCATGTGAACTTGACAAGCCACTCGCTGCCAACGTCTCACCCTCTGCACCACGCACCGAGCGTCGGTGTTGCCTCCTTCGCCCTATATCAATGACTTATATAACTGACTCCTTCAATCAATGATTCTTCCAATCTTCTCGTCTACACGTATACAGATCATGTTATCTTTGATATCATGTATTGACTCTTGACTAGTATTGTGTAAAACGCATCACTGATTAGACATTTATGCATCAACCAATACATTACAATTAACTCAGATGATATATTCCAAATTTTCATTGAAATTGATCAATTCAGTAATCAACCTTTTGCCACTAGGTTATGTCTCAACGTGTCCACGAACAGTTATCACAAGTCAACTCTTGCACTGAACTTTCTCTGTAAACATCTGATCTCATTTCTTATAAGCTTAACATCAAATAGATTTATGCTTTAATCTCATTTGCTAATTATTCTGGCCTTTGCATTATGCATGCCAGCCTTCTTATACAAGTTTTCTCAGGTGTATTAATCTGTACTTATGTTTTCACTATTGTTCCACTACACCAGTATACTATTTACCTATTTTCGCATTGTTTTCATTTTCTGTACGCCTTATGCCTACAGTTCACTCGGATTGTTTAGAGTGTACGTAACAAGTTCTACGAAACCATAGTCCACTATTGACTTCTTTATCTCCATACTGGACTGTTGTTTCATCATTTTAATTATTATTCCGCTACTTGTCGCTTTTAAATTAATAATTGTCACTTTAATCCATGTTATTCTTGATATTCGTGATTCGACTACATTTGGTTTATGATTTAATTGTTGCTTTTAAAATCGCTTATCGCTTATATGTCATTTTACTTGCTTACTTTTGTAGTTTAGGGTATCGGACATACCAGCCCATTTAAACTTATAAGGCTGTCCTGTCTTAATGCACTTCATGCTTTTGGTTTAGCTCTATGCATATCCAATGACACGCAAGGGATGATACCCGTAACTGCCCTTGATAAAAACGGCTACTTGACTCGCCTGGTGCTTGAGTCTCTTTTGCTGAGGAGCCATGTAATTAGCGGCTCTATTTCCAAAAATAACGTTGGCAGACGAACCAACGATTCATAAAAATTGAAAAATTTGGCAAATAGGTCATAAGAATAACTTGTCCTTTTCTGTCAATCATTAACATTTAGTTTTCACTTTCCTATCTGAGCTCCCCTTTCAGCATCTCATTGACACCATTAGAAGAACTGTCATTCAGTTCCTCTCCTTTCACGGATGCAAGTCGTATTCTTGCTTCCCTTTCAAAATTTTTCCTTTTTCCGAATTGTTTTTCATGGGCTTATTGCACACGCCCGATTTTATCTTAAAACTTTTCCCCCCCTTCCGCCTGCCCGGTGGTAGTGGTTACATCATCCTGATGTCACCACAACTTTCATTAAAGCACTCACAAAATTCAGGTGCAATGAGACGCGTTTCCTCTGTCCGTACCTAAAATTGGTATCATGTACAAAGTCGATTAACAACCCTCTCAATAGTTACACAAATCTATTTACGACTTTTACATCATTCTGTTAATCAGCATGAAGCATTCAGGCTTCTATCTTTGAAAGGAAATACCTTTGCCTTTAATGAATAGTTACGTTATTAGTCACAGTGTATATTAATTCGTTATTACGTGAATGTAATCCGTATTCGATTGTAAGTTTAAAATAATGTTTTCTTCAAACCGGAGAAAAACTATCTTATAAAAAAATCCTCGATCGGTCGGGATGTCACCGCTGAGCTTTTAGCTTCAGAGGTGTCTTCATTCTTTCCTCTTATAGGAACTTTCCTCAAATCGCCATGAACCTCAAGACCTTAACTCTGTAATATCATTTGTATTATTATTGTATAAAAGTAATGTGATATATTATATTATTGTATAATGAGATTCAATGATAGCAACGGGGTAGAACTCACCCCATGTTTCCATGGCAACGGTTACCCTGGTGTTTCTGCGCAGCCGCAGAACACCCTAGTAGCAATCTCTGGGGGCAAGCTTGTTTGCCCAGCCAGAACAGAGCCCGCTTCCCGCTGAGGCAGCAGGAGGGCTACCTGTCTCCCTGACGGATGACAATTCGTCAGGTAAGGGTACTGTTGTTGGAGGTATGATCAAGGGTTACTCTTAAAGGAACCTCAGGTCATGGTTGATTGAGATGGCATTAGTTTATGATGTATGTAATCCGTTAAGATCGTTGTTTAATGCATTGATAAGTTGGTTACCATCGGTTCTTCGAATAACTCTTAATGTAACTGTTTATGAATTGTGTATTAAATGGATACGTGAAACTAAACTGTCGAGCCTCTGGTATTTCTTGAGTAAGGTGTTTCGTGGTGGCAAGTGCTAGGGTGTCTCCCGCAGGATCCCCGGCGATGAGTCCATCTACTCAATTAGCTACCTCTCACAAAGATACGTGCGTTAACATTATATGGGGGGAATTAGCTAAAAAGATGGCACCATTTTCAACTGTTTTTGCTGATCTAAAGGTGATGCCACCATCTAGTCATCATCATCGATATTTGCTAATTTTGGTGTGCAATATTACGCGATACGTAATTGCTGTGCCTTTGCTCAACAAAGAGGCACATACGGTTGCTGAGGCCATTTTGCAAAATGTGTCTTTCAATTTGGTCCCTTTAAGTCCTTTGTGAGTGATCAAGGCAAAGAATTTGACAATTCAGTCATTTCTTATGTATTCCAAGCTTTGCAAGTCAAACACAGGTTTGTTTCTGTTAAACAACCATCAGTCAAACAAATCTGAAAGATTTATTTCCACCATATCGTCGCTTTTGACATCCTACCTTACAAACAACGGTAAAACTGGAATTTGTATGTGCAATCAATTGTTTATGCATACAATTCATTCGCCAGTCCAACTCTTGGAAACTATAGTCCATTTTACTTGGTATACCTCCGTCATCCACCAACGTGTTTAATTGTCATTCACCGATGAGTGTAGCATCTGGCTACCAAGAATATGTCAAAATTTTGAAGCACCGACTAGAATCAATTAGCAAAGTCATGTTGGACATTCAATCTAAGCTGCAACATGAACAGGCGACAGTACAGAACAAAAAGGTCAAGAGCCCAACAGTTTACAAACCAGGAATGCTTGTCTATTTATTAGCTCCAAGCGCCAGTTCATTGCAAATTGCTTCAAGAAAGCTCCGACTGGACTATGTCGGTCCATTTGTTGTAAAAGAAATGTTGGACAGATCGCATGTGCTTTTGATGACACTGGAGAGACAGCAGATACCAAATGTCTTCCATGTTACTAGACTAAAACCAGCCTTTATCAGACAAGGCCATAAAGTCATCAACCACATTAGCGAACTTGCAAAAGGAAAGAACATCTTAAATGTGCAACCACAAGCAGAAACCACTGACAACTCAAGTGGTTTGCAACCAAATGCATACACCATTCAAAAATTTAGATACAAGAATGGTACATTTCAAGTACTACTAAAAACACAAGAGTTTGTAAAACACAATCTGTGGTTTTCAATCATAGATGAATCATTGCCTGCGGCAATTAAGGAATCTACAATCAAAATTGTGGGTTCTTTTGACAAATTTTCAAGGTCAATGACCTTTTAAACTTGTAAACCTTTGAATTATTATTATTATTATTATGTATATATGTTGTGCATGAAATTTATTGAATTGTATTGATTGAAAATGAATTTTCAATTAGGATTTATTATGTAAGTTGTGTCAGATATGTGTTTGTGAATACACATATTTAATTCAGAAACCTCCTTTAACTCATGATAAACCTTCCAATGACTGAATGGTGCAATTTATTTTTAACAGGGTCAGTTCTTTATTCTCACTCATACACAAAATGACGAGTGACACTGATACCTTACATTTACTGATTTTATACAACACAAGAATGTTGTACTTGTTTTACAAAGAAGGTGATTTACTCGATGTACACTCCTTTTTATAATGTATCTTACTTTATCCTACAAGTGATCTTTATTTGCTTTCATCACTTTACAAAACAAGAAAGTACTATTTTATGGCACCCATTGTGATAATTGACTTGTTTCATGGACAACTGAATGAATGTTTCATTCCAGTTATTTTATTAGGTATGTGATCCAAAAGTGGACACCTCTGCCAAATTCTTAATATTAAGGAAACAGTTTCAATTATCTGATGGTACAGCATCGTTATGATTAATTACACACTGATGATCTATTATTCAATAACATAGGCATACAGTGTCAAGCCTTAAACTTATGCAGCCTTAGGAAAAGGTTTTTATGAGTTGCGGAAACTCATGTCACTCTATGTATTAGAGTCCATGTCTTTGTATGAAATGATTTGCGATTGATCTTGTCATTTAATCAATTTTTATATATTTACTTCTCATTTTCCATCTCATTCATTCCTCATTTCATTTCAGACCTTTGCCATCATCCTACTTTCCTTGTATAACTTATTCTTATACAAATTTTTCCTTCTCTTTCAGTCATGGGTACTGTGTCCGGTCTACAGACAACCATGTTTCTTACATGCATTGTCCTGTGCATCACTATCACTCATGCCACTGTCATCAGTCGGCCTAATGTAGGTGTGATCTTTAATAAGGAACAGGAAATTCCTGTAACTCCCGTAATGTGGCATCACACCATCGCAATGCCTTTTAATTTTACTGTGACTGAAGCTACTGACATTGCCGATTGCCAGCACAATGAAACTATCAGATGTCAATTGATCTACAAATTAGGCAATTTGTTTAAAAAGGCCATGTCCACTGTCCAAAAAGATATCGATTCAGTTCAAGACGACATAAACCATTTAGCCACGATTTCCAATTCGCCCCGTTCAAAACGAGGTCTTTTTGATTTTATAGGCAAAGGTGCTAAATCATTGTTTGGTGTAGCCACAAATAGTGATCTTAAGGTTATAACAAAGCATATTGTAAAATTACAGGACATGGTAAACAACAACAACAATGATAGAATTACAGACGTCACCCAGCTCCATTCATATGAGGTTAAAGCTTCAAAAAGAATGGATGATTTGTCTAATCATCTGGTTGTGATTGACGATGCATTGGTCAATGTCAGTAGCCAATTTCAACAGATTAATCAATATATGGGCCAAATTAGTACTATCACTGAAATGATACCTAAAATGTCAGGATTGTTTAAGGATACATTTAAGATTATAAATTGGGTCACCCACAATAATGTACGCATCCTCACACTAACGGAATCATACAATGTTATGCAAGCTGTCCTGCATGATATACCCCATCTCATGGATGGCAAACTAACGCCCAATATAGTCAGACCCCATATTGTTCATGACATTCTGAAGCACATTGATGACGAATTACGTGCGATCAATTCAAATTTCAGAATCGCATGCGATTCGTCTTATTTCTATCGAAACGAACACACTATTGTAACTACTTGGCACGAAGACAGCCTGTACATTAAGTTCAATATACCCATCATCTCTAATCATTCACGCTATGATTTGTTCTCTGTTGATGTATTTCCAATTCCAGCGGATGCATCTAATAAATTATTCACGATGTTAACTGGAAATTCTCCATATCTTCTTTTGAGTCCTGACAACAAGACTTATGTCGAATTGACTGCTTTACAAAAAGATCGTCTGATTACATCTAAACAAACGTATGAAATTATTCCAAAAGCTGTTTCCAGTCAAAATTGTTTGGTTAGTGTGTTCCTTTCATTAGACCAACATGTTCCTAAAACATGCAATATTGAATTGCTTCATGAACCTGAATTTCCCCCTGATGTCATATATCATTTACCTGATAATAGCTACCTGATATATGCTCCCACAACAACTTGGTATGTCAAATGTCCGGCTAGGCCAGACAAAATTATCACTCATGCTGGTTTGTTCACAATCTCGCTTGCATGTCGTTGCATGTTAATAACATCAACAGCCTCGTACATGACAATCAATGTGGATTGTGAACAATCAAAACATGTAGCAACCTATTCATCAAATTTTCTAGTTTACACTTCGCTTTTTAAGCAAACTGTCAATTTAACATTGAAACTGACGGAAATGTCCCATGATCCAATCCATTTTGAACTACCTAAAAGTGTTGTAAACACTGCACTGTTACGCTCCTTAGAAAAGAAAGATAAGAGCAAATATGATCAAGCTCTTCATCTGTTCAATGCTTCTCGTTCAACATCATCATCTTCATTAGCCCAATTTTTGGATTTGTTCGATGTATCTTCCAGTACATCAATTTTGGCGATAACTTCATCAATTTTAATTGCTTTGAATTTACTCTTCATTGCTCTTTTAATTGTACTATTTGTAAAATTCCGAAATTTGCAGCTCCTCATTGCAGCTGCTTCAGTCGTTAAAGCCTTCACAGGCATTGACTTACACGTTGCCAACTCCAACTCGACTCCCCTTCACTTCTTTTGAAATTTCCGCAACCACTCAAATTATTCTATGTCTATCGATTATTATTTTGGCTCTCCTCACTCTAATTGTGACTGTATGTCGATTGAGTTCCACTTGGAACAACATCCACCTCCAGTCATCCCCTTTGGTTCGTTTACACCGACAATTTTCAGTCATCCTTTGGTCTGGTAATGACTCTATGTCATTACCTCTCCTTTCCATACCGACCCAGAAGTTGCCTGACAACTTTGGGTCATTGATCCAATTGACCTCCATCTCGATCTGCTCTTGGTTTTATCCCTATGTTAACTTCGAATGGAGGAACTCCTCATTGGAGACACCTCTTGGTGAGACCACCCTCCCCAAGTTCACTTATGTAGGTCTCAGTCAAGCTTTGCGACTGCGTCGCATTCTCTCGAACCGGAATTTGGTTCAATTGACCACTTCTGTGTTGTCTAACGTTGAAGTCATTGCTGAATGGTCAAATGAATCTGGTTCTTACGTAAGGCCTTCTGTCCCCACTGTCCCCCCTGTCCCCAATGCCCCAGATCAACCTGTCGCTTCTCCCCTTTATCCACAATTAGCTACCACCCTTAGCATGGCATAAGGTCATTCGTTGTTTATTTTTTATATATGTCACTTTTTATTTAATCACTATGTTACATGACATTTTTTTTTGTAATTCACTTAGAAACCTAACTTTTGTGGTTTATGATGTCTACATTGTCTATTGATGTCATAATTATACTCGTAAAGTATTTTTTTAAAACCATGCTACATTTACAAAGGTTATGACAATCTTTTTTTCAATTGGTTTACTTATATCATGATATGGAGTTGTGTGCAGTGCTGGTATAGGTTTATCGGTAGTATACTTTCTATAGTGTATACTGCTATTTTACATTGAATGTTTTATATGTTTCATTACTTATGAATGTTTCATTATTTATGATATATGTTCTCGTATGATTTTTATGTTTACATGTTTTTCACGTATGCCTCTCTTATAGAGCACAGGCACCCGAAAGGCATGTAATGTAATTAGTATATAATTTAAATGTTTTTATGTTATTAGTATACATGTATAATTTTTATACATGTATGGATCGATATTTGCTACTATGTCATATGCTATTATTTTATCTTTCTATGAATAATGTCTTGTATGATATCATTAGATATTATATGTTTTAATAATGAATTATGAATATTCATAATAGTAATTTAGAGTATAATCTTGTGTGCGTGTGACGAAATGAAAAAGCAAGTTGTGTATCTTTCCATATTGAATTTCTAAATTATATATAGCAATATCAAGTTTGAAATTTAACTATTCATATGAAATTATCAATTTAATTTTCTTTAGACTAAATTTCAAAATAGACCAAAGGCATGTAATGTATTTATTTAAGTATTTGTTTAAGTAATTAGAATTGTATTGTAATATTAAATAGTAAGCTAGTATTGTAATATTAAATAGTAAGCTATTCTGGGTATGAGTCAAGAGGAAGCCAGTTCCTAGAACTGGCTGCAGCTCATCCCCATATTTGGGGTGAGCCAGGGCCTCATATAAAAAGGGAGGCCCCTGCTCCTCAAGCAGAAGAGCTTTGGATGTACTATAAGCTTGATGTGTATAATACTTGAGCAATAAAGTGGATATCAACTTGACAGTGGAGTTAAGCTTATTACTGGCAGTATATGGAAAGTAAACATACAATAGACATACAATATAATATATATATATAAACATATCCCTAACTCATCCAACAAGCTACAACCCTAAGCTCCTTAATATCAGTAAATATACATAACAACCAACACCAGTGACTATCACCCACAATAGACTAGTCCTTGGAGCATCAGACCATAAGACAGGGGGGATCCAGAAAATTCCGGTGGGGGGGTCTATCGGGCTATCGCGTCGTGGAACGCATAGTTCGCGACATAACGCAACCGCGCGATGATAAAATTAACATGTAAAAATAATAAAATTTTGGTCTGGTGGGGGGGGGGATGCATCCCCCCCATCCCCCCTGCGTCCGTCCCTGCCATAAGATGACATTCCCTGATGTGGCAATGAGCAAATGATGGATGAGGAACATCCAATAGGAGATCTTAAGTGATGCCAGAAGAACTATCTGTCACTATGATAATAATGGTAATCCGATTGTGTTGTCTCCATGACAACAATGTGATATTGTATCAAACTATTTTTCTATGCTTTGATGTATCACATTCATTACAATATGTTATCAAAGAAGGGGTATAGTATTTATTATTTCTTTAATTGCCAGTGCTGCCAAGGCAATCTGGCCAAAGCAGGATGCAAACCTGGAACCCAGCAATTGGAGACCAAGACTACTATCAAAATACTTGGCCCTCATCCGTCAAGCACAACCTCTTGCTTCAGCACGATGTTACCAAATGCATTACAACACTCATACACAGTATGGCAGTAGATTTCATGACTTCCTCATTTTTACAAATCTCAGCTGACCATAAAAATTACATTATTCACTTGCCATTCAGGTGCTGGCAAGTTTTCGTAACTTTATTGGAAAAGGTTTAACAGTGTTCAGGATATTGATACGTACCGATCATTCCCAGGGTTGGTGCGAAAAAATACAGCAAACACATGTAATTGCACCATTAAGCTGCACAAATTACGGACAACTTTTTACAATATGGCCTTGGCGCTCATCCCTGTCACGAAGACGAGTGCCTTTTCAGGTATCTGGTCAGCCCAGCATACATATGGTAACTTGTCAGAATATTGGCCACATGGATATAGAATATAGCCTGGATAGAAAAACGATACCATTAGACCATGGCAGCTAAAAAAAAGAGCTAAATGTCTGCTAAAAGACGTCAGGTTGGGTTGGAAGACACCAGGGATGGTGAGAGGATACCTAGGATGGTTAAGATACCGAGGATGGCTACTTGTAATATACTTATTTCATCAATCAAAAGGCCGTTTTGTGCAAGGGACTTGTTCTTGCATCATCTTATAGCACCTGAGATCTGGTGAGATTTGGCTGCCACTTGGGTATTGACATACTGCACTCTTCCTCTCCATGGCATTGACCCTCCCCCCCCCCCCCCAACCTGGCCCTGTCATTAGACTATTGAGTGGGAGGACGAGATGTATAAGAGAGGGGATCCATGGGAGATACTTGGCTCACAGTCAGTGAGATTTGGTATCAGCCATCCAGCATGAGACAAATCCCTTTTTACGATTTCCCTTTCACTTCTGACCAAATGTCACAAAAAAGTTTCCCAGAAGTTGCCTTAAAATCGTCGAGAAATGGCAGAGACCCTTCTGTTTTTGCCCAATAAAAGTCAAGCAAAAGTCAAGACGTCTAAAAGGAAAACGCACTTACACTGACCAACAGACATTTATAAGTGTCTAAAGTGACATCTAAAACTTACCCCAAACTTCACATCCCGGCACCAGAAATTCCAGAGAAATCTAAAGCTATCAAACAAGACCTGACTCAGACAGTCATACACTAACTTCAAGTTGTGTTACTTCTTGCTTTTACCTTGCAACAAATGGAGCTCACTAGCAGATGCTTCATTTAGCTTGGCTTGTCTTATGGCTGCTTCAGTAGCCGTTATGATCTCAGTTACAGGAAGTGAGCTTGGTGTTACAGCAAAGTTTAGGCCTCTAGACAATACTTGATGTTCAGGTCCACTTAAAGTGCGGTTGGAAAGATTTTTCACCCACCTGTCTTTTAACTTGTCTGGTGCAAAGTTGGTGGAAACACAGTTCAATGTTTTCAAATTGTTGAATTTCTCAATTTGTCATTTCTTGGAGGTGTCATGCAGGCCAGTAGCCAGGAATTATTTAGGGGGGGTGCTTTTTAGAGAAAAGATGGACTTTATTGCGAGCACCGAAGGTGCGACGCCAAACTAGGGGGGTCTGGGGGCATGCCCCCCCAGGAAAATTTTGGAGAAAGTAATGGAAATGGTGCATTTTGAGCCTTTCTGATCATGGTGAGGGCAATCAATTTTATCCCTGGGACAAACTGCAGTTGTACTAATTCACACAAAAAATCCTCATTGGCCAGGAGAATTCTGATGTGTCTTTCAAACATTATTTTCGAGTCACAAAATGTAGGCCTACTGTTAAGTTTAATCCAGAAATACAAGGCGCAAAATCAGTAGAAATATCTATCCTAACATTATGAAGGCCATTACAAATAAATAATTAGGAGGGAGGCACAATGACGCAGGGGGTCTGGGGACACCTAAAAGCGGTGAGCAAATGGTACCCAAATGCCTGGAGATACTGAAAAATCTGGAGTACTAATTCCACCATGATATGGGACCTACATAAATATAGCATAATTATGTTCTGTCTCTACCTGCTCTCTCTATGCCTTCTCCCAAGCTTTTGACTCTTCTTTATACATGTAACTCTTTCTGATGTCTGCTTCCTCCCATCTGGTCTAGCCTCATTCTCCTTCTCTGCATCTGCTTTAGCCAAGGCCTATACCTCTTTCCACTCTGCAATCTCCCTCTTGTGTCTCCTCCCTAGCTTCTGCCTCCTCCAGGCTCCTCCTCCCTCTCTGCATTATCAGATTAGTATTTTTGGTCTTGCTCCTGCTCTTGTGTCCTTCCTACAATGTAGCTCTTGGCTCCTTGGATTGCTTTTGCCTCTTCCCTCTCCTATGCCCTGACTGCCTCTTCCCTCTATGATTCCTCCATCTGTCTCCTTCCTCTCTCCTTTCTCCCATTCCGACTCCTGCTCTTGTGTCCTTCCTACAATGTAGCTCTTGGCTCCTTGGATTGCTCTTGACTCTTCTCTCTCCCATGCCCTGACTGCCTCTTCCCTCTATGATTCCCCCATCTGTCTCCTTCCTCTCTCCTTTCTCCCATTCTGACTCCTGCTCTTGTATCCTTCCTACAATGTAGCTCTTGGCTCCTTGGATTGCTCTTGCCTCTTCCCTCTCCTATGCCCTGACTGCCTCTTCTCTCTATGATTCCCCCATCTGTCTCCTTCCTCTCTCCTTTCACCCATTCCGACTCCTGCTCTTGTGTCCTTCTACAATGTAGCTCTTGGCTCCTTGGATTGCTCTTGCCTCTTCCCTCTCCTATGCCCTGACTGCCTCTTCCCTCTATGATTCCCCCATCTGTCTCCTTCCTCTCCCTTTTCTCCCATTCCGACTCCTGCTCTTGTGTCCTTCCTACAATGTAGCTCTTGGCTCCTTGGATTGCTCTCTTGCCTCTCTCTCTCCTCTGCCCCTCTTACCACATTTGTGCTTTCGGCCCCCCTCCCTCTTGGCACTCTTTCTCTCTCTGTCTCTCACCTGATACCTAGTTTGTTTTTTATTTGGTTGTTGCTTTTGGATAGATTATCGAAATATATAGATTCTTGTCATTAGCCATTGCTGATAAAAAAGGAGCCAAGTGGACCCCAATCCAGTTTTCATAGACAGGGCCAAAACACTCCCAACACTATCATTATTACATACATGCATGGAAATATACGGGAACTGCAACTGTATGTGTTGGAAGAGTTCTTAGATTGGACCACAGCCATATATTTCCTAGCCGGGAGATGTACTTACTGTAGACGAAAAACGAGTGCTTACAGAAAAGCTGTTGGTGACAATCAATGACCTCACAACAAGCCCTATCAAACACATTGAAATAAGCTGTCAACTTGTCATTGAGCAACTTTTGACCTCATTGATACTCAGTTGGTCACTCCCTTTGATAGCATTGCAAGTATAGGATATATGACCTCATAGATTTCTTGTGACTCATAGAGAAAAACAGCTGGGTGGTGTAGTGGTTAAGGTTCCCGCCTGCTCCGCTGAAGGTCTTTGCCTGCATGGGTTCGACTCCCGGTTGGGGAACCCAAAATTTTCAGTGTACCTTCATGAGCAAAATCCCAGCTGGATGTCGTTCGGATGAGACGTTAAATTGGCGGCCCCTTGTATCAGTGTCTGTGCTGGGCAAGTAAAAGATCCCTCACATGGGGTAAATGTGTAACATGTTGAGGACTCCTGCTCTCTCTCTCATCTCATCAATCAACCCTCGTGAGCGCCCAGAACTGGGCTTAGAGGGCTGCACTTACCATATCTATCTATCTATCTATCTATGTCATGGATAGGGCTATGACCTCACAACAAACATTTCAGTCCAATTCTGTAAGCACTCATTTTTTGTCTACTGTAAACAGATGCGACGACAGTCACAAAACTGGACACTACAAAAACACAAACTTATGTAGTTGGTGCAGAAAGTTTCTAGGCGACAAACATGGAAAATCAGGGAATTTTTTAATTGAGTTTGATTGTGTTCGCTGTTACACAAACTGATGGCATGCAGACAGAATGGTATTGCTCTTTTTGAGAATATGTGCCACAACTGTAATTTGGCAAGGGCCAATTTTTAGAGATTGGACCACTGGTCCAATATTGGATCACTTAAGTCTGGTGGGCCAAAAAAGCATAATAAAGGGAAGGGACAAAGGATTATCATTGCCTGAATCTCATTTTGGATATGTTATGAGCCACCACAAGAAATACGTAATGTACAAGGTGTGTGTGATGTTCACACCAACCTATATTGGAACACCTGGTCCAAATATTCGACCACTGGTCCAATATCAGGGAGCAGATGGTCCAAAATAAGTTTCATGTGCCTCAAATTGGACCAGTGGACACAACATTTTTGCACATTATGCAAAATATAGCAAATGTTACAGCCTCAATAGCTCTCAATCTGGTCTTACAGTAACTTTATTAATAAGGCCTTGGTCTATCCCGTGTATAGGTCCAATAATTTGAGAAAAAGGACAATGAAGTTAGGTGGTCCAATATAGGTACACTTCCCCTGTAGCCTATATAGCCTATATAAACAATTCTTTCTGTGTTGTCATGGTGTTCCTCTGCTGGCCTATTGCAAATAATCAAAGAAATAAGGTCAATGTAGATTATATTGATTGGAATTAAAGCAAACACATGATCCTGCATAGACCCAGAAGGGAAAAATTGCAATTAGGAATGAGGAATTCATTCAAAGTTGTGAATTGCAATT
This sequence comes from Platynereis dumerilii, assembly GCA_026936325.1. Classification (NCBI taxonomy): domain Eukaryota; kingdom Metazoa; phylum Annelida; class Polychaeta; order Phyllodocida; family Nereididae; genus Platynereis; species Platynereis dumerilii. The sequence goes on from JAPTHN010000069.1 coordinate 1,968,465, forward strand.
GAGAAATGGTGTGAAATCCTGTGGTCAACTGGGCACATCAAACACACTTAATTGCCATTTGAATTAAGTGACATGAAGCCAGTAATGTCCTCTTGATTATGGGACCATATTAGACCTAAAAAGTGGACCTTTTGGACCTATTTTCGGCCGTGGGGGGGTGCGTTCGCACCCGTCGCACCCCCCCTGGCTACGGGCCTGTCATGTTGGAGAGCTGGGCTTGGGTGATGAATTCGATGATCCTGTCGTACATGTCACTTGGGAGTGTAGTGAAGAGCTTTTCTTTTATATCCGTTACTTTCTCATCTAAAACTTGTAAAGTTCCATATATTTGTCTTATCCTTTCTCTGATCAAATTCTTCTCAGCTTTTTGTAAAATAATCCAGGCTTTGTGTCCTTTGATAGGGCTAGATAGATGGAGGCTTTTCGGGGTGAAGTTGTTGTGGAGGCAGCGTACAGTGAATCTCAGATGGTTCTTGTAGTTTGCTATTTTTCTCACAGTTTTCTCAAAGTCTCTGACAATTTTAAGAGCATCCTGCCCGAAGTTGGATCTCATAAATAGATGTATATTATTATTCATCCAGTTGGTAATCCAAGATATGTGAATTATAAATATAATACTGGATTTTTTTCAACTTACATACAACGTTTTGAAGTCTGCAGGTTGCAGATGAAACGTTGTATGTAAGTTGATAATTCACATATCTTGGATTACCAACTGGATGAATAATAATATACATCTATTTATCTTTTAATAAACCTATGTGATATTTTATCTATCTAGGCTATCTATCTATCTATCTATCTAACTATCTATCTATCTATCTATCTAACTATCTCTATCTATCTATCTATCTATCTATCTATCTTGTCCATATGTCAATTTAACATACAAATTTGAGGGGAAAAATTGGATATATGTGGAAATGCACAAGTCAGATACTTTTGTGTTATTTTCAATATTGTTGTTTTCTTTCAGGGGCCGTTTTCAGTACCTATCTGCTATAGATCTCCAAAATGCACGATCCAGATTTCCAGTAATCCAAACATTAACACTGTAATGTAATTGGTTCAGTGTTACCCTTACATACTGATCCTTAACATATGCTGGACTCTCAGCGCACATATCTTTAATTTTGATCATCAAAATATTTTTGTGAAATATTTTTAAAAGTAAAAAAAACTGAGTTGAAACATGTAATTGATGAGTTACACTATTTTCATATTTGTTGTAATAAATAATTAACTATTTCGTTTTTACCTGACTTTGTTGTTTCCATTTTCATTTGATTATAGTATCAGTATAGCTAAGTAAAGTGATGGGAGAATCCTTTTACAAAACAGAATAACTGTTGAGGCCTCGTGGTAAAGGCATTTAAATATATATATATATATAAGTACAAATCTGGGATTAATGGTCTTTTTTTTAAATATATATCACCAATGCACTTTGCATTTGATCAAGATCACAGATGGTCTGTTACTGACCATGTATCAGTGGAGACTGACATCTGTATTTATTGTAAACTAAGATTTGGAGATGTCTGCTGATTTGTTGAACTGCTTTTTGAGCATAATAAGCACAATTCATTAAAGTGCTGGTATCTGAAATGTCAGTAACTTGGGACAAATCATGCACTGCAGACTGTCTGTAAACTAATCAAATGCTATGCTTCCAGACGTCCATAATAATTAATATGCTCAATTTGCTAAAATGCTGGTGTCTGAAATGTCAGTAACTGGTGTAAAATGTTCTACTCTAGACTGTCTGTAAACCCAGAAAATAGCAAGCTTCCAGACGTCCATAATATTATAAGCACAATTTGTTGAAGTGCTGGTATCTGGAGTGTCAGCAACTGGTGTAAAATGCACTACTCCAGACTGTCAGTAGACCTGGAGGAGCAATTGCTCCCAGACGTCTATAGAAGCAGAATTACTTAGTCTATGGACGTCTGGAGCGTCAGTAGTAGGGGTCAAATGGCCCGGTTTTTTATATGCTTGAGGTATTGCAATAATCATAAGATGCAGACTAAGTTCATGTAATGGCCATTTGGCCAAAGAATACACAGTAGGCCTACAGGCTGTACAGCAACATAAAGCAGTCACAGGTGCATACTATTGAAAGGCTGTCTACAAGTAGACCACTGTTACATTGCCACTTCTTTTTCCAGCCTTGGCAGATCAGAACATATTGCTGTCATGTGTTGCCACCTAGTGACTAGTGTGCTATTCCGCAAGCTCCTGCGAGCAGTCCACATCATTTCAGTCTGAGGAACTCACACAATTTTGTCTGGAAGAAACCGGGACTGTTTCTGAGTGTGCTGATGGCCTTGTCTATTTCCTTAGAGAATGTGATTGCTGAGTCTGACTCTGGTATACATCAATGTTGAATAGAAATTTTGTGAATGTGCAATGAAATTGGAACTATTTCTTGGGAGAGCATGCAGTTCTCACTTTCACCAGACTGATTGAAAGAAAACATAGCTAAGAGAACTTCAAGATTTCCAG